>WNNJ02002084.1:0-158535 GCA_012934845.2 Pomphorhynchus laevis
ATATTCGGATTTATATTTTTTTGTATAAATAAATCTATAATTAAATCAGCTAACTGAGTCTACGTATTTAATATAATTATAAAATAAACAAAACATAATAATGATAAATCAAAATTTAATAATTAAATAATAAAATTAATAATTGTTTTTAGATTTTCTATAATTTTAATCAAGTTAAAAAATAAAAATAAAAAATAAAATTTAAAATAAACGTCATTTTTATGAATTGACTAATAAATAACAGACGTTGTATCAGAATAAGAATTAGAGGTCATCAGGAGGAACTGCTATGCTATCAGGTTTCGGCCCCTAACTCCTCTACCCTTCATTTAAATGGAAATCCAATTCATTTTCTTTTTCTGGGCCAAAAGCACAATTTTAATCGTTTTTGCTACTTTTGTATCAAAATTTTATCAACTTCATTGTCAAATTTGGTTTATTTTACATTTATATAATATTTCTTTTAATATTTATATATTAATATTTATATATTAATATTTATATATTAATATTTATATATTAAAATGTATATATTTTAATATTTTGTAATTGTGATATTTTTATAAAATAAAATAATAATTATTGCAATATTTAAAGTATTCGAATTACTACAATAATTATAATAATTATAATTAAAATAATACTAAAAGTATTCGAATTAAATGCATGAATTGATCAATGCTTTTGAATACGTGAACTTTGTAATTTCGAATAACTCTAGAATTTATTATAAAACCGTATAATGCGAGTTGTAAATGTAAAAGTTCATGTGAATATTGGCGATGTTAAGTAGTTATATATAAAACAATATGTCGTGATAAGAATTGCCTACTATATTTAAATAAATATACTCTCTTTAAAAAATTTCAAATGGTAATTTCGAAAATAAAAAATTGTCTTATATTTTGTGAATAATTAGTAACTGTGCTGGTTTTCATATCTTACGGAGAGACTAAATTGTTGGTATTTATGCATCAGTTTATTAATATGTTCATTTTAACCGGAGGTAGATAACTCATGGTGCATGCGCGTTTATGTGGCGCATTAGATGATGCACAATGGCGCATTATCTTTTAAATAAAGACTGGATTTTTCTTATAAAGTTGTTAATAAAAATTTTCAGTTATTTTACGATTATTTCCAAAAGTTAGTTTGAACACTTAACTTATTATCGAAAACAAAGTTATATATTTTTCAACATTTTTGATTGAAAAGGCTAAATATTTGAAAAATATGCGGGTTCTTGCAACAAAAAATTGGCGCATTTGATATTCTCTCAAAGGGAAATTGGCGCTTCATCGAAAAGTGTTGGTCACCTCTGATTTAAACAGCTCACTAATTGGATCACTCTATAGAAACATACAAACTAAATTTCGTCAATTGTATGAACTTTAAATATATTTTAAAAATGAAAATATCCTAAAAAGAAATTTTATATTCTAATATTTTTATGGACTGATTAATAACGTGTATTTGAATAAAGATTAGTGATCGTCAAGCGGAAATTAGCGGTCATCAGGCCGAAATGCCGTGTTATCACGTTATGGCCTTTGTTTCTTGAACCAACATCACAACGAGCCAAATGAATGCCAGTGATGTATTTTCTCTGATGTGATTATCTAGAATAATTCCTTATTCCAGCATAGGATATGTGCGTTTATAAAAAATGTCTACTTAAGAGCATAAATTTATTGTAATAAATAAAAAAATAAAATTTATTTGAAATGTTACATTATCGATCATACCCCACAACTCATTGCGTTAATCATTATTGTCATTATTATATAAATAATTTCAATATTTTAATGAATGAAAATACAATTTATAAGACTACATCGAGTACTTTATTTGCTAAGCTAAATTTTGTAAATTTAGTAATTTTGTAAATTTAATAAATATTAGATTATATCAGCAGAAAATGTTATGTTATCAGATTATGACTTTTGTTCTTAACCAAATATTGCAGCGGGTCGAACTCTTATTTACTATTTAAAAAATTAAAAACTATTTTAATAATACCTTGTTAAAAATTCGAAATCTTAATTGGTTTGTAAAAAATAGGTATAATAGTATTTTAAGGTTTTTGCTTGTATATGATAAATCGTATTTATTTTTTATCAATAAACCATTTTATTTGTGTAACATTCTATTAGTGCACCAAACTGTTTATTAAAAAGTTCATTAAATATCTTAATATTTTAGTATTTTTTTCTTAATATTTTAATTTATCGAAATATCTTAAACTTTAAAAGAATTTTTATAGTTCTGAATTTTTGTGAACCGATTAAAAGATAATTATAATAAAGGTTGTACCACTTATTAGAAAAAAGATTGCAATTCTTCGTGAGGAACTGCTATGTTATCAATACTAATGCCAAGCTTGTAATGAAGTTTATTCGAAACTTAAATTTAAGCTTAGTAAGTTTTCTCGATAATTTTATCTTTAAAGGATATCACTTTACCGTTTTTGAAGGATAATAATTACTCTTTATTGCAATTCAGACAGATAACAGCTATCTAATTTTAAATAGTTGGTACTGATTCATTATTGATAAATAATTATTGAAGCTGGATCACAGGAAATAAGAAATTATTTTTGATATTTCGCTAACTATACTGTTAGCATCTTCAGAAAATTTTCTGAAGATGCTAACAGTAGTTAGCGAAATATCAAAAATAATTTCTTATTTCCTGTGATCCAGCTTCAATAATTATTTAGCTATCTAATTACTCAATAACCTCTACAACCTTCCAATCCTCACTTTAAATATGATCTATGATTTATTGTACACCCGTCCTATCAATATTTGATAATTTGAGTATTTTGAATTTTGGAGCAGTATCAATCAAACCTAAAATTTATTTTTATATTTTGATAGCCGTTGCTATAGATTAAAACACAATTTGTTTATTATGTCAAATGAACAAATTATGTTCTGTTTTTCTGATGATAGCAGTATATGGCTAAATATAAAAATAAATTTTGTTTTGATCTATACTGCTTCAAGTTCCGAATTTTATAAATAAATCAAAATTCTTTATTTGTAATTTAAGAACTGATGCCAAATCGATAATCACAATGCGATGTAAAATTTTCTTGTTATGATAAAGAACTTTCAAGAGTTGTACTTTTGTGAGTGCAATCCGTGAAGTAGACCTTAATTTATGGTAGACATTGGCAACCCTTGAAGTAGACCTTAATTTGTGGTATACCTTGGCAACCCTTAGAGTAGACTTTTGTTCGTGCAACCCTTGAAGTAGACCTTAATCTGCTAAGACTTTAGTAGATTAAGATCACTTAAATAATCACTTATTAAGATAACTTAATCTACTAGATAGAATGCCTTTGTAAGCAATTGCTCGAGCATTTCATCAACGAAATGTGCGCTACGTTTTTGAATACTTTAATTTTCAAAATATTTTATTTTAAATTTTCTCTTATAATAAATGCAGATACATTTGAAAAATAAATCGTAATATGGGTTTATCGAATTATTGATGTGTCCTTCTAGATGTTGACATTTAATAATGCACATTGCCACACATACTGAGATAAATTTTAATGTCGAATGCAGCAAAGTTCAAAAATAATTGTAGCTAAAAATCACTAGGTTCTGGTGTCGTTATTTATGTCGGTAATCACATCGATCACCTAATAATATTTTATAAAATTCGTTTAAATTACGAATTTGTTAAAAGAATTCGAATGATTAGATTACTTATCGATGTCTACATATTTATTCTGTAAAGAAATTTAAAAATTAAAATATTTTAATCTTAAAGAATTTTTATAACATCGAATTTCTATGAATGATTAATAGTATAACATGTATTATAGTAAAGATTGAATGTCATCTGGAGGGACATTGGTGGTTGCTCTATCATAGTTTTACGGTATATTTATATTTGTATAAATACACTGTCAAACATAACTATCAAAGAAACTTCCAACTTTTATTAAATATATTTTAAATATCATATATTATGTCACAAATGTAATTGCATAAAATTTAGTTTATATGTTATTCATTGAAAATTTGAATGAAATTATGTTTTGTACGTAATTTTGTACATATTTTATATTGATAATGTTGGGTTGCCAAGTTATGTTTGGATCAGTCAAAATCAATCAGTAGATAAAAATCAGTGATTGTGAAATCATTTCGTTAATAAATCAGTGCAAACAATTTAATATCGAATGCTTTCAATGAGCTATCCTTCGAATATAAAAGGAAATGCAAACAGTCAATATGTTAAATGTGAGGAAGTCTGAAGGTTCATTTTAGCACATAAATTAAGTAAATGCATCAATTTTCAGATACATTTATAATATCAAATTACCCAATAAGTGCCAGGTTCCCATTTACATATCGAAATATATAGATTATTATTTTTTGATTTTATAATCAAAAAATGTACTGTCCCCACAATTTTGTCATTCGTTCATTTGTTTTGGAGCATCTATATAAACCTTATTTAGTAATCATGTTAAGCAAAGACAAACCTAAATCTGACTCGGTTTTCAACTATTAAATATTTTTTAAATATTTAATATTAAATTTAATATTTTAATAAAAGATAAAACTTTTATTCCGATTGTTCGGAATAAATTCGCTTAATGTATTCAATCATTTTCCCTTATGATGTCAGCAGCTGTAAAAAAATCGAAATTAAATACTCTGTTTATAATGGTATAAGTATACCTCCACCTGGAGAATGTAGAGGGCATTCTTTGTCTCTGATGTAAAATGTCATATTGTTTTTCTACAGTCTATTCAATCGAATATACTGTATATATGCGCACAAAGGTATTACTCCTAAAAACGCTAAACTCCTTCACATCCCTGTATAGAAAAATTAATATTGAATAAAGTTTTACAATAACATTAAGCTATACCATTCAAACTATCCATGATTATTATCAGCTCGTGTCCCTGTGCATATCATATGACATTAATGTTTCTGCCCTTATTGTGTCCAAGTTATGCTTCTCCTATGCATACTTTGTCTTGTGAAAAAGTATATAAGACCTATCGAAAGACCGGTTGAATATCAAGTACGTGATCTGATATTAAAACAGCAAGAAATGACTTTATATTTTTCGACTTTATATTTTTTCGTATTATATCATATTATTTAATATTTTAAGGATCCTCACTTAGTGGGGAACTCAAGGATCCCCATTTAGGAGAAAGTGGGGATCTTTGAGGTACACCCGTAATAGGGTAGAACTGACGCGCATCAGAGTCGTCTTCATAGTAGAACCGCTTGGTGTACAGCAATATCTCCACCCTGTTAACAATTCTCGCAGGCAACCCGATGGACCTGAGAGAGAAGATAACGAAGGGAATAGAGATCCGGTCAAATACAGATGAAAAATCAAGAAAAACAGCCACAGCAAGCTGATGACTATTATCCTGACAAAAATGATGCACTTGACACATTGCTGAATGGACTGAGCGCCCTTTGACAAACCCATGAAAACTCGGTGGGATCAAATTATGCCTACATAAATAAACGCGGATTCTACACGCAAGCGCTTTCTCGTAGATGGATATGAAGGCGTTTTGAGGATCTATCGAGATGTGAAGATAGCTATCAAACAGAGATCTCTAATGTTCCTAATTTATAAATGTGGGACGACTTCCTTTAATTAATATCGTAAAGCTCGTAACAAAATTGCAACATCAATCCCCATGATTATTCGTCATTTCTCCACACCAAAGTATCCACGTTGCTCTCTCACACCCGGTCTCCCTCCTATCCCACTAAGCCCCGCCTAGCCTCATCCTCCCGGAATTTTTTCATCTTCTCCCTGTCTCATCTACCGAAGTCTCATCTGTCCTCGTCCTTGCCGACAAAACCTAACCTGCCGATCACATGCCTACCTACATACTTAAATACATATGCTCATAGATATCCCTTTTTCTCACAACCATGTTTAACTCGTCCATCAACAGTCGTATCTTCCCTTCACATTGGAAATCAGCAATCGTTCGTCCCTAACGAATTTATTTTTTTTATTTTTTTTTATTTTTTTTCTCCTTCGTATTGATCTACCAGCTTATTTGCGAGAATCAATGCCCTGAGTAATTTCTGTTTTCTGTATCAATAATTTATTCATCTTGTCTCAAAATATCGAAAGCGATCACCACTTACTCATCGCACTAGCCAAAGTTTGTTCATTATATCAACCTGAAATTTTAAATATCTGCCCTTAAATTCAAGAGGTCCTCTTTTTTGCTTCAATTACCAGCATATCAACAACTGCACAGTAGAAGTATGCCTTCAACTTACTTAGATGTTCTCCTAACGTAACGGCAAACGTTTCGCTAAACATCTAGACATTGAATCTAGAAAAATTACTCCTCTTGTGTAAAGTGTCTGGTCTTTATAATTTTAAGCAGATATGCAATTAATATTTTTTCTAAACTACAATATGACCTTTCTGTATTTTACTTGGATCTTTCTTCAGCCATTTTTGAATAATTTAATAAATGCAAATGGACATTTATAGATCTTGTTATATTTGTATCACCCGAATTATCTTTACTAATTGAATCGATAATTATAGTAGTTCAATCCACTTCTCTCTATATTGACGAATTACGTTACCCCGCACTACTTATTTTTCTTACCACTTAAAGTGTTCATATCAAAAATCTCAAACTTTATCCAATGATTGGATATATTTACTGCAATTTTTAAGTATATAGTGTACTGCTGTTGGCTTATAGATAGGATTAAAGCAATGTGCAGTGCCATCAAAAATTTCAAATCACTTATTCTATGCTAATTGGATTTAGATGGGTAATTTTAAAAGCCAAAACACGAAAATGACAGTATATTTTTTATACTGCAAATTCCAAAATATTTATTATTAGCTCAGACTTGTTCTTTAGATTTCAAAGATCTACATTTACCTCGTATTATTGTATGTCCTTCCGGTATTTTGGTGGAACTTTTCTTTATCCGATTTTTCATAAACTGCCAAATGCCAATAACGATTTATAAGTATTCTATGTATATCTGCCAAATCTTCTTCATCAAATGCAGTTGCGCTTACAATGCCAGCCCACTACGATTTGTCCTACTACTAAAGGTGTTAATGCCAAAAATCTCAACCTTTATCCTATTTAAGGGCAGCTTTCTTCAAATCTTATTGTAGAGAACCGAAATCAATTTAAAGACCACTAATATGATGTGCATCACTGTATTGAAATTACAGCAAATACTGCAAAGATCAAATTCCCGAACACGCGATTCAACGTGTACATCCGTATATTGCAGCAATCCAAATTGATCCATTATCAATGTGTTCACATGCTCACAAATTGCACGCTTAAATCTCAAACAAATTAAAAAAATGTAGAATACTCAAAAACTTTGGACAGACAGCTTGTAACTATAATTTCTATCAAGAAGAGTTACAGAATTATTTATATTGATTTATGTTAATAAATAATGTGCTAAATAATGTGGATCAAAACCGAGAGGCCGAATTGCTTTAATAACTGCTAGCCTATATACCATAATAGTGGTATCAAATCTTTACTCTGTCGATTCACATGCTCACAATTTTTAGGCTTAGATTTTAATCAAATAATTCAAATGCCATATACCTACCAAATTTGAACAAGCAGCTTGGAACTACAATTTATAGTACCACCAGTTACATATTTTATATTTATCAAAGCCAAGAGGCAAAATATCATTATTATTTTTATAATAGCATATTATCTAAGACTGTCAAAAAATCATAGCTATTTCAGTTAAGTTATTTCGTATAACTATTTCCTTCAATTTTTGGTACAAAGATTTATTTTAAAATTATTTCGTTCAAGTTTTGGTGCAAAGATGTATTTTAAAATTTGCTTATAGAAATTAATCGCCGCTTTTATAAAGGGTAATGTGTAGAAATAAGAGTACGAATGTAAATATTTTGATAGCTGAAAACTTTTCTCCAGTCTGTTGATCAGAACATTAACAAATATTCATTAATTTTTTTATTAGAAAAAAAATATTAGAAAAATATTTTTTACTTTTAATTTTTTTAATTTTTCTTTTGTTTTACTGTATTTTTTATTTCCAGCTTTTAAAATATCAGATTTTTTAATTCAAAAATTTTGAATAGTCACTATAGTCAATCTTGTGAATCGCGGAAGTTCTAACGAATTTATTTATTATATATAAAAAAATATTCATTTTATAAAACAAAATTATAAACCAAATTATAAATTGAATAGAATTGAGAATAATTAAAATAATGAATTAATTGTCCAATGACACGTTCGATATGCTCTTATATTGTTCAGGTAGTTTAAACATCGAGAGGAATAATAAAATAGAAGAAATTAAGGTTTACAAGTTTTGGAGTACTGCAATAGCCCTTTTCAAGTGTTATGTTTCTGATGTGTTTTAAAAAACATAACACTTGGAAAAGAACATTGCAATAGTCGAAAAAAAACATTTATTTTTTTCTAATACGACGATATATTAAGGGAAGTATGCCTTCTATAAAATAAATATTATTTTAAATAATAAAATAATATTATGGGATAGTTATTTCTGCCCTTTTAATAGTAAGTATTTGTAAATGCTTTCAAATTAGATATTTTGGTCTTAATGTTCCTTCATTTTAATGAATTTCTCGTATTTAGACTAAAATCATAAATCATATTATTAAATTAATGAAATTCTGTGTGATACAATGTGTCTGTTATTTTATAATGTTGCGTAATAAATTTTTGTTAGGCGCTTGTATTCTTAAATCAATTGGAGTAATAATACAGAAGCGAGGTAATATTAAGAAGCATACAGCCTTTATAACGAGGAAAATGCAATCCTTAGAATAAATAACTTAAAAATTCGACAGTGCATCAATTATTTAAATTGATATTATTATCAGTAGGAAAAGTTATAAGATTCAATAGTAGGTAATAATTGTCGCGCGCCAGGGGAGATACCAGGATCTCATTTGCATTTTTTGAGAAATGCCATAAACTGGCTTTGAACTGAAAGCTAAGAATTGGTATATCGGTCAAAAAAGCAAATGCGGTTTCTTTTACACTAAAAAGAAAATCAAAAGAATAAATATATTGAGAAACGACAATTTTAAATAATGATATTGATAAATACTCATAAATATATTTATTAATTGCAGTCCATGTACGGGAACCTTTTTGTTGGACGAGAGATCATGATACCAATTTATAAAATGTAATGTGAGCTAAAATATTTATTCAAGATTTTTTTGCATTTTTTTATATGTTATAATTGTGAATGCCCAATTTATACAATGACTATCCCATGATTTGCGGATTTTTGTATATTTTTAGATAATCAAATAAAAAAATATAAATAAATATTATAATATTTAATATTCAATAAATAATCAAAAAAATGGTCAAAATATGGTAATTTGGGCCAAGGAATAGGAGCTCGAATCCTGATGACATAGCAGTACTTCTTGATGACCTCTATTCTTTATTCGAATACATCGTATATTATTTGCTAGTCAATTAATAAAAACTGACTTTTATTCTAAATTTTAATAATAAGTTTTATCGTTATTTAAATATTAATCGTTTAAAATATTATATTATTATTTATTATTTATAATTATTTATCTTTATTTTTAATTTATACATTGTATAACATACGTCGACTGATCAAAAAATCTTTTAAAGAATATGAGTATATCATATCGATTCTAAAGGGTCCATATCTCTGTTAATCATAGAAAAAAGATTAAAATATATACAAACCAATATATCTAGAGCAGGATCAGAGGAAAGAAGAAATTATTTTTGATATTTCGCTAACTACTGTTAGCATCTTTGCTAACAGTAGTTAGCGAAATTTCATAAATAAATTTTTTCCTTTGATCCATCTCCAATAATTATTTATCAATAATGGATCATTATCAAATATTTAAAATATCTATAGACCTTTTTTAATCGATTGTGATTTATATTTGCATTCCAATAATGGTTTCAGAAATAAGTAATTCCACATGAACTACTTTTCAATAATTCCAAGGGAACTTTTTGTACACCATAAAGTGTATAAAGAAAATAATGTATGCTGCTGGATCTTGGCGTGGATAATTATTTTCTAAATATACATTTACGTTTAAATCAAAAAATACTTCCACTTCCCACCACGCATTTTTTATGGTAACTCTCCAGACATGGTCACTTGCCCCGACAATAATCAATAATCAGGTTAACTATGTTGACCTTGAAACATTATATAATTTTCCATTAAAATAAATCAATCATACTTTTCGATTCGCATATGGATTTTATTTACCTGGAAATATCATTATGTGTAGCGAGCCTTTTATTACTATACTCTAACGTAAAATACTTCATTCAGAGACAATAATTTACACTGCTTTTATTTCACAACTCTTAGCCTATCTGAAAATATCGATTGAACATGAATTTTTCAAAGACAATTCTTCCCGATTTGTTGTCTCTCAATGCAATGAATGTTTCGATAGAGCATTTAGTGTTATAGGACTATACCAATCCAATTCATATAGATAATGAGTAACAAGTAAACCAGTATCTCAAAACAGTATCTTAATTCAGGATACACAATAGTTAACGCAACACGAGAAACAAAATGTGCTTGTAGTATTTACTTTACACTTTAAATATTGAAGTGAAATATTCTTTAAATTTACACTTTTAATATTGAACTTAAAATCTTCACATAAAACAGACATTAGAAAATTGCTGGAATCTTCTCAAATATATCGAAAGAATTGAGTTTGTATTATTGGGATCCAAATAGATCGAAACAAACGTCTGATAATCATGAATTTAATATGAAATATAATTTAATAGAGGATTTAGTTTTCCATCACTCAAGTAAACTGTCTATCTGAAATTATAAGCTAATTTTATCCCGGTCTTATCTAAAATTACGCTTTTGTGCACGGCGGCATTTTAAACCAAAGGTTGATTTAGACCCAAATGTAAATATAATGACACAATTTATAGTTTTGGAAGATGCTAAGTTATTTTATGGTGTATGCTAGAAGAGTTGAAATTCCAAGTTTAATTTAGTTTTAAATTTTAATTTTATATAGTTTAATAAGTTTTCTCGATAATTTTATCTTTAAAGGATATCACTTTACCGTTTTTGAAGGTTAATAAGTACTCTTTTATGCAATTCAGATAGATAGATAAGAGCTATCTAATTACTCAATAACCTCTACAACCTTCCAATCCTCACTTTAAATATGATCTATGATTTATTGTACACCCGTCCTATCAATATTTGATAATTTGAGTATTTTGAATTTTGGAGCAGTATCAATCAAACCTAAAATTTATTTTTATATTTTGATAGCCGTTGCTATAGATTAAAACACAATTTGTTTATTATGTCAAATGAACAAATTATGTTCTGTTTTTCTGATGATAGCAGTATATGGCTAAATATAAAAATAAATTTTGTTTTGATCTATACTGCTTCAAGTTCCGAATTTTATAAATAAATCAAAATTCTTTATTTGTAATTTAAGAACTGATGCCAAATCGATAATCACAATGCGATGTAAAATTTTCTTGTTATGTCCGTGAAGTAGACCTTAATTTATGGTAGACATTGGCAACCCTTGAAGTAGACCTTAATTTGTGGTATACCTTGGCAACCCTTAGAGTAGACTTTTGTTCGTGCAACCCTTGAAGTAGACCTTAATCTGCTAAGACTTTAGTAGATTAAGATCACTTAAATAATCACTTATTAAGATAACTTAATCTACTAGATAGAATGCCTTTGTAAGCAATTGCTCGAGCATTTCATCAACGAAATGTGCGCTACGTTTTTGAATACTTTAATTTTCAAAATATTTTATTTTAAATTTTCTCTTATAATAAATGCAGATACATTTGAAAAATAAATCGTAATATGGGTTTATCGAATTATTGATGTGTCCTTCTAGATGTTGACATTTAATAATGCACATTGCCACACATACTGAGATAAATTTTAATGTCGAATGCAGCAAAGTTCAAAAATAATTGTAGCTAAAAATCACTAGGTTCTGGTGTCGTTATTTATGTCGGTAATCACATCGATCACCTAATAATATTTTATAAAATTCGTTTAAATTACGAATTTATTAAAAGAATTCGAATGATTAGATTACTTATCGATGTCTACATATTTATTCTGTAAAGAAATTTAAAAATTAAAATATTTTAATCTTAAAGAATTTTTATAACATCGAATTTCTATGAATGATTAATAGTATAACATGTATTATAGTAAAGATTGAATGTCATCTGGAGGGACATTGGTGGTTGCTCTATCATAGTTTTACGGTATATTTATATTTGTATAAATACACTGTCAAACATAACTATCAAAGAAACTTCCAACTTTTATTAAATATATTTTAAATATCATATATTATGTCACAAATGTAATTGCATAAAATTTAGTTTATATGTTATTCATTGAAAATTTGAATGAAATTATGTTTTGTACGTAATTTTGTACATATTTTATATTGATAATGTTGGGTTGCCAAGTTATGTTTGGATCAGTCAAAATCAATCAGTGGATATTTATTAAATATATTTTAAATATCATATGTAATTGATATTACATGTGATATTGCATATGATAAATATAATATCACAAATGTAATTACATAATATTTAGTTTATATATTAGTCATTGAAAATTCAAATGAAATTATGTTTTGTACATAATTTTAATAGTATACCATGTAGTATAATAAATATTGAAGGTCATCGAGAGGAACTGCAATGTTATCATGTTTTTACTCCGGTTGATCAATTCAGCATTGCATCAAGATCAAATAATAATGCATTTCCTTTCATATAATTTATTATTTAGCCTTATTACTTATCACCACAATATTTATCACTTGAGAGTTTAAATTTTCTGGAAATTGAATTTCATGATTTAATAAAGTTTTAAATGCGCAGATTTATGTGAACCTAGGCTAGAGGTGGCCAACTCATGGCGCGTGGTCCACGTGTGGCGCATTTGGACGATGCACGATGGCGCATTATCTTTTTATAAAGACCGGATTTTCTTATAAAGTTGTTAATAAAAAATTTCAGTTAGTTTACGATTATTTCCAAAAGTTAGTTTGAACACTTTACTTATTATCGAAAACAAAGTTATATATTTTTCAACATTTTTGATTGAAAAGGGCCAATATTTTAAAAATGTGTGGTTCTTGCAACAAAAAATTGGCGCATTTAATATTCTCTCAAAGGGAAATTAGCGCTTCATCGAAAAGTGTTGGTCACTTCTGACCTAGTCTTTATCAGTCACTTTTAAGAAAATTCGGTTTTGAGTATAAAGGTTAAATTTTACAATTCATAAGTTTGAATTTTACAAATATATTTTATCAAGTATAAAATTAAATCGCGATATTCTTATAATGTTATAATTTAAGTCAATAATATTCAATATCTTTCCATAGGTTACAATAATAAAAAACCCGGTGTTTTACATATTAAGCCAAATTACTTATTAATATATGTTATAAACAACCAAATATTTAAAGTGAATAAATAAATGATTTTTAAATAAACGATTTACAATATGTAAATATTTAAAGTTTTTCATTATATATATCAGTGCAGCTACTTAAATTTAAGCCATTTCTTGATCATTTTGCTGGTCATCATTATGTAAAATAACAACTAAATAAATAAATGATTTCTTACAAAAATATACCCGTTAGAAAACAAAACGCAGCAGACATATAAGAAGGTTAGAATAAATCTTCTTTATCAGCCTCTAGATATGCCTGAGTCTTCTATACCTATCACGACCGCAGGTACAGGGGGATCTGAGCCCCCGGGCGCACCAACTCGTCGCCATACGACTGAGCCAATCTGGGTCTCTCACACTCCACCCCGAGAGTCCAGTAAAGGCGGATTATGGTCGGTAATCTCGAGATGAAGTACTTGATAAACCTTAGTATTTGCTCTGTGGGACGTCCTCTAGAAAACAAGACTAATCCCGAGATAGCCCAAGTACCTCAGAGGCGTACTTGGGTTTTACTGCTTATCATTGTGTCGAATAACAACTGAAAATCAAACCAAAGCAAATATCTTTCTAACAGTGAAGCAAATTTTTCTAATATTTTTTCCTGATAGGAGTCACCGACAATTTGTAATAATTTTAAGCAAAGTACGCTTTTATTTTGAATTTTAAACCTTTTGAGGATTTTATTTTTAGTTTTTTTTTAGCTTTCACATTCTCCTGTAATTTTCACGTTTATTATGACTTTATCTTTTAACTTTGCAAAAACTACATCAAGTGATTTCATCTACTTTTTATCATTTTGGATATCATTTAATTTCCAAAATGACAAGTATTTGATAGTGCAAAGATAATATTTCTTAATTTTACAGTATTTTCAGTATTATGAATACGATAAAACGCATCTTTAAACAGTTTGTAGCTGCTTAATACCTTCCTCTTGATAAAAAATAATAATAAAAGGCGAAATAGCAATTCACATGAAACACGTTTTGATTTGGCTGCGGCTTATCCATGTACAGATTAAACAACGCAAAAAGCATATGAAAATGGTAATAAAAGTTGTAGCAATTTAGAAGATAGAAGTACAGCAAATACAAATCAGAAGCTATATCATAAGTTTAGCTATAGTGGCCCCTACAATTATCTGCATATCATTCAAGTTTCATTCAAGGTATTTTTATTCTCTTTAAATTGCCTTAATTTCCATTGTTGTTTTGCAAATGCATATGCCTGATGATATCGGTACATTGACAGACGCGACGAAATCGAATGTTACGTTAATTGACATTCGCAATCGTTAAAAACTGAATAGTAAATTTTATTAACTAGTGCAGTTCGAATTGCCAAAAGAACACTCTTCGTTGTTTGTAATAATAAGGAATTTCTTACATAAATAACTAATAACCACTAAAAAATACGAATAGAGACATTAGAAAAAACAACTGCAGTTCAGATAAGACAACTCATAACAGCATTTAGTCTTAATAATGATATCACGGCATCAGATCCAGCTGGATCTGAGCCCTCCAGCCAATCTATCACGCCGCCTTTCGACTGAACCACCCGGGGTCTATCACCCCCGAAGAGTCCAAGCATATATGAGCATTCAGTATCGAATACGATAAAGAAGCCCTTTCAAAATAGTGGCAATAATATTACATACATTGTCATTTTATTTTACACAATTCATTTTAGATGATGATTGCACTTGGCAAATGCCCGCATTGTAAATAAAATATTAGAGACGGTGGTTAAATATAAAAAATTGATTAAAATATCAACGCATTGTTCGTCCATCATATGAATGTGTCTTCATTTTTTAAGTAACCAATATTCGACGGTTTACAAAAAGTATTAAATAAAAACTTATCATCAAGTGATTAAGTGATTAAAAAATAGATAAAGAATTTTAATTTAAAAAAGCATTTATTTTTTATTTTTCAGATTTTATTTTTTATTTATTAACCTTTTAAACACAATTTCCAAGTTTTCGAAAATCTTTGAATTTGAATATGATCATTCCGTATATTTAATTATGCTACAAATATTGCAAAATTTAATAAATCAAACAAACCTATTCCTCAATAATCATGATCGCCTAAGACTACAATAAGTTTTGCTGAGATTTAAGGCTAAATACTCATAATTGCCAGAATATTAATCAGTGGCATATACAAAGAGTGGATAAATTGTATTCGTTGTATTATATGTGATTAGATCCCACTATTTCAACTATAAATATCATCTATAATTAAATAATATTTTATTATCATTTAAATATTAATCATTGGCATATACAAAGGGTGGATAAATTGTATTCGTTGTATTATATGTGATTAGATCCCACTATTTTAATTATAAATATTATTTATAATTAAATAATATTTTATTATCATTTAATATTTATACAAGGTATAAATACATTAACCTTTCAGCTCTAAGTATCCTTTAGTAACTAAAAATGAAGGAGTTCGTGAAAAATCGAAAATATCAACGTACGATGAGCAAGGATCTAATCTATGTTTGTAATTTTACATGTAATTTTATATTATTTAAATTATTTGCTAATAAGATTAAATTGTAAATATTAAATAATACGATTTTATATTATTACTTATAAATATTTATACTAATTATAAATAAAAATTATATTAAAATTAAGTTTTTTTTGTAAACGTAAACTTATTATTTTTAAATTATAATAATCTTAAAAAATAATTTATAAAAAATAAAAAAAAATATTTTTAAAATTATTATTTTTTTATTATTAAAAAATAATAATTTTATTTTTAAAGATAATATTATTTCAAACCAATTTAATTCGTTTAAATTAATTATTATTAATTTTATTATTAATTTTCGATTTAGCATTTTTAAAAATTTGCAATTAATATTTTCAAAGTATCTGGAACAAAAAAAAACGGTTTGTTGAGTGTTCAAATTGAGTTTTGCATTTTAAAAGCTAAAAACAGTAAACGACGCACATTAAAGTTCTTCTCATCAAGATAGAACAATAAAATAACATCAAAATAACAGAACATTATATGAAATTATAAAAAGAAATATAAAATATCGTTTTTATAATTCCAAGAATTAGTTTTAAACGATAAACCGTTTTTTTTAATTATAATATAAAATGACTCTTAAAAGCTATGCAGCAATTTAAACGGCTTAATCGTTGATATTATCGATACTGATAAATCGACACCATATTTTACACCACTTTTATAGATGTCATAGCAAACCTACTTATGATAATTAGAATAAATAATATGGAATTAAAAGACAATTAAAACTAACAACAATTTAGCAAATTGATGACTAATCGATGACGCTGGTCTAATCTATTTGATATTATCAACACTTAAATCATATACGAATATTAAAAACCTTTCGCCTATAATTGATAGTCAAAAAACGTACAAGACATAAAGTTAAATTTTTAATATGTTTTGATTCGTGTGCTTGAGAAACTAATTATAATTTTAAAAATTATAATTTAAAAATTATAATTTTTAAAATCAAATTAAAAAATAATAATAAAATTAAATAATTTTTATCTTTATTTGATTCGTTATTTTGATGTTTGTGTATGTCATTAAACAGTTTTGATCCTTTGTAGAAAGCCCCGGCGCTACGGACTTTACAAAGCACACCAGCCAAGTAATAAAGTAATGTAGATTGTGAAAGTGTGACAAACTTATCAGAATTATATTTGCATCTCTAGATTCAATTTATCATAATTTCAACCTTAAATATGCACAACAATGAATTTATTTGAACTGTATTCGCTGATACACAACAAGAATTCGGCCATCATATTCTTACAAGCACATGTAATACTTTATAAACAGCGTCACTGCAGCAATGGCCATCTAATAGCACTTTCTGTTGGATCATGTATACATGAAGATGTAATAAAAATTGCATATTAATACAATCCATATTCGTGGATCATCTTGCGGAATCCATCTTCGTGGATTCTGCAAGTAAATCAGCATTCGAAATAATATTTGGCTTCAAATCTCGAAACTGGAGTTTTGAAAAATTGTAAATTGAAATTTCACCTCAGACCACTGTGAACTAAAATAATTTACTGTGGGAAGTGCACGTTTGTGGCCTTTCAGAAACTCGTACCGCAATTGGCGAAACTGGACTTTATGTTTAGATCGATGAGGAACTTATTTCTCGTCGTAAGGATAATAAAGGGCGAACTATTCCACACCAATGGATGCTCGGCGGGATTTGCCGGGAAACAAAATAAAATTTATGTATGCAGTGTCCAATGGGTCGAAAGAAACATTGGAGAATGCAGCACCTGCTTCGGTAACACCTTGATACTTCATAATATCTGACATGTAATCATCGCACAACAGAATTGAAGAAATTTTGGGCATGAAATATACTCACCGAACTGCTAACCACAGTCAACATTTCGTAAATCCCACAACAGATGAGCATACACAGACAATCGAGTCACTTCAACAAAACATACATGTCAGAGGTATAAAAGGATTCCGTAAGTATGCAATTTCAAAAATCTCTTTCAAGCCAATCCAAATAACTGTAAAGATTTCGAACCTGATAACTAATTTAGATAAAAAACACCTGCTTGATATGAAACATGATTTTCAGCTTTCAAACATACGATTCATTAGTAGGAAAAATAATACCCCATCCCAATCGCTTTCGCAAACACTAGTTCTGACAACACCCAGCTGCTGGCCAATTCCAGCTGAAACCCTTTCATGGGTTGTAATCTTCGTTTCAGTTTTATTAGTGCAGAAGAGTGGACTTATCCCTCTGTATCCAGTGTCATCAATATGGCACTGGGCTTCATCATGTCACAAGAAAAATGCTGTGGTATCTGCTCTTCGAACGACGAAGACCAACCAGATTCCTGCAACGCAACAACTTGATGTGCTAACTCTAACCTCCAGCATCCGGCCTGGTTCAGGAAATGCTTTAAATTTAAAGACTTTCAGAAACGATACGTAATTGCCGCAAATAACCAGTCCTTCACGACTGATATTCCTCAAAAATATAATACGTTCACCAGTAGCGCCGTACTATTTGCTACTGAAACCATTAAGATTATTGACATCAAAATTTCAGAACAAATTACATCGATCATCACGCTTCTGCAAAAAAAGTCCGAACATATCATGTTGTCTAGTAAGGATACGACACCCACGATGATTCAATCGAACAAACGCTCATCCTCGAACAAAACTACACCAGTCAAATTGCAGAAGCAAAACAGTCGTTTGTCTATTGTGAGAAATTATGATATTTCCCTAACCAGCCAAGGAGCGGTCAGTGGTCCCGCTATTAGGGCCGGAGGCCAGAAGGGTAACTTTACCTCTCTGGACCTAACTAATGGGACTGCTGTACCTTCTAGCGACACCTTTGCATTGGAAGTAATTCCGATCCGTTTTCATTGAACATCATTCAGGGGAATTCGGAAGGTGCTTCTGCCCTTAGCATGTTATCTGGTCGGGATATAGATGTTATAGTCCTTCAGGAAACTAAATTTATCCGGTATCCCCATGACCTTACTCGGTTTATTCCAAAACACATAACCTCCTACTTTACTCCGTACATAACCCCACCTCACTAATCTTGTCAAGGTATTTTAACCTGAGTTAAATGCAATTTTAAATCATATCTCCTTTAAAATTATTGTTGTCAAGTCATGTCTTGTTTAGCCATAACACTCTGGAAGACGGTAAACCCATTAGTATAGCCAATGTCTATATTCGGCTGGGAGAGATTCACAAGAATCATGACCTCCTGGACCGTATATTGGGCAGCTGCTATGACATGTTACTTGGTTATTTCAACGACAGAACTGCTCGTTGAATTAATGCAGCACTTCGCAGATCTAGGAGCGTTTATTTTATACATAAACCACTATTCCCCACCTTTCACTGCACAAAAACAAATTCACTCCTCAACATACTATTGCTAGACAAGAAGTGACTGCTAAAGCCTACCTGTATAAAGCAGTCGCGCCAACAATTGTCCACCTCACATGACTTACTTCTCTGGCGGTTAGAGGGAGGCACGCTTCTGATGAAGAGGTTTTACTTCGATCCAATCAGAGTAGCCTTCTTCCAGGCTGCTATCCGACTCTTCCCATTAATAGGAAATGGGAGCCTGATCCGATTTAATTCCCATCTCTCTTCGTAAGCTGCCGCGATACTTTATAACACCTATAAAAGTCGTTTTATTCAATCCTACTCCATCAATACTCAAGGCCCTAGCTAAAACGCTAAACCTTCCTAATGTCTCTGTTACCATCAGACAGGCCCTTTCGAAATAATACTGGAGCTCTAGGTATATGTTCCAGTCGAGTAGAGATATGAAGAGCATTTCACGTCTTAATCCATCTCAGTCTTCTTTCTGGGAGATATTTAAAAAGTTTGTTTGCTGGAAGGAAGTGGCATCTGGTTGGATTGGCAGCATGGGCCTTGACCAAGTTCTGGAGGAGTCACTAACCCTACATAATTATGGAGCCACTCAATCTCAAAACCAATCCTGACTTGGGGTGACTTCAGAAGCAGGGATTTATCAGTTACCGATATCCTAAACACCTGGGGTCCATTTCCGGGCACCTACAGATCCCATGACCCACTCTCTTCTCGAGTCTGTCAGCTTTTGACCGTTGATCAGAGAATAGAATTGGCCATCAGTATGCTGCTAGCCTCACCATTTGATGATGCCGGCATTAATATTAGCCGCACAATATTTTTAGAAAAGAAAAAAGCTGTCTATGCCCTAAAGATATGTGCCCTATTTCGATACAAAACTCTCTCATCTTCATCTACGAAAAAGCGCTTGAGCGTAGAATCCGCAATCATCTAAGTATGCGTTACTGTATCCCACCAAATTTTCATGGGTTTGTCAAAGGTCGTTCGATCCATTCGGCAGTAGATGAGGTGCACCGGCTCTGTCAGGACAATAGTCATCAGCTCGTCGTTGCTGTTTTTTTATTTTTCCACTGTATTTAACCGCACTTTCATTCCCCTTGTTATCTATTCTCTTAAGTTCGCATATTCATTCCATTTGGTATCTCTTCTCTTAAGTCCCTCGGGTTGCCTGCGAGAATTGTTAACAGGGTGGAGATTCTGCTGTATACCAATCAGTTCTTTTATGAAGATGACCCTGATGCTCGTCAGTTTTACCCTATTACAGGTGTGCCTCAAGATTCCATATTTTCTCCTATATTATATCTTGCTTCTAAGACATTTAAACTCGATCAACATCTAGTGGTTTACGCTGATGATACCACATCCCTGTTCTCTGGACGTAAATATATAAATGTAGTCTCGGACATCAATCGTTTCTTTTTAAGATTAAAAGACCAGTTAACCACCTCCAATCTTATTCTCAACTCCTCTAACTCTCAGGTGGTTGTATTTAATGGTGCCCCTGTGATAGAAAAAACTATACTAGCAATATCAGCTCTCTCTTCCATATTAAACAATCAATCACTCCCCACCTTTACACATCGAGTAAAATATATGTGTTGTACCATTACGGTTAAATGATCGACCGGACCAGACTTGATTAAATTCAAAAGTGTAGTTAAGAAAGCTAGATGGGCCCTGAAACGGACTTAGCATCTCTCATTAAGTGAGTAAGCTCAGGTGCGCCTCTGGCGGTACCCGGTAAATCTCGGGACTAGTTTTATTTTTTAGAGGACGTCTCCCAGAACAAAGACCAAGGTTTCTTAAGCTCCTCGTCTTGATATTACCGACCATGGTCCGTCTCGACTGGACTCTCAGGCGTGTGAGACCCTGAATGGTTTAGACGGAAGGCGGCGCACTGGTGTAAGCTGGAGAAATTTGATCCCCCTTGTCTGTCACTATAAGAGGACAAAGACCTATTTTGACTATAATTTATTTTCTTCTGTCCATACTTTTTTTCGGATCTTTAATTAGCCTTTTTTGTTATTCCCTATTTAACCTCTGAAGTTTTTGCATTTAAGAAAATCGTTTGTTTAGTCACTTTGGTACACTTAAAAAATGCACAACGAACGTGAATGGGCAACTCACCGTGCCATGGTTGACAGTTATCTCTGTCAGTACATGTGGCGTATGATATTTTGGGAGATAAATATGCTTGACAAAATATTGCTTAACATCTTTGAACTCCATCCTCTTGTGAAAAATTCTATTAATATCAACGAGATTAAACCAGCTTCATTGGTTTTGTAATTCAGAACTGTCATTATTTGATTGTCAATTGAGCGATATGCAGGTCGTATTTAATGAGTCATATTAATGCTTGTGTACAAGTTTACTTATTCACCTGTGATAGTTTTACTTACGATATCTGAAAATGTCGATGAGCAATACTTAGTCAGCCAATGAGTAACTATTTTTGATAAAAAATAACAAATTATATGTCGATGCTTGTCTCGAAATAAGTATCGATATGCCCAATTTACAAACCATTATTTTACAGAAAAATGAAGAAATAATCAAATAGGCTATCTGATTATTGTAACTATTTTATTTTGTCGATAATGCAATCAAAGTTTTCGTTGGCCTGATTGTATTTTGCTTGCCTTATTGAATAATTATAGAATTTAGCTAGGAATACACAGTCACAGTTTAAATCCAAATTTATAAAATTAATGAATTTTATTTCGATAAAAGATTATAGAAAAAACATTTTAAAAGTCAATGTTAATAAAAATTTCGAAATTTTGTTTCTATCGCTTAATAGTAAATAGTGACTGAAGATTAAACTATTTGCTATTAAAACGATTCAATTGTTAAATAAAAATATTTTATTAAATATTTTATAATAATTTAGGACTATCTATACAACCAGCGATTTTCTGGTAATTGATACTATGCGAACGACAACGGAATGAATTTAACAAAAATCAATTTCAATAATAATTTAGTTTTTACATAGACAAATAAAATCAGCTAACTGAGTCTAGGAATTTAATGCAATTATAAAATTAATTTTTTAATTTTTTTTCGCTGGTTGTATAGATTGTCCTGAATTATTATAAATATTAATAAAATTGAAATATTATTAAAATAAAAATTTAAAATAAAAAAATTAAATTAAAAAGAAAAAGATAACGATAATGATGCTAAATCAAATAATGAGGCTAAATCAAAATTTAATAATTAAATAATAAATAATTATAAATAATAAATAATTGTTATAAGATTTTATATAATTTAAATCAAGTTAAAATAAAAAATTTAAATTTAAAATAAACGTCATTTTATTATAATTTAAATAAATTATAATTTAATATAATTAAATAAATCAGAGCAGTTTTATTTATATGATATACAAATAAAACTAAAGATAAAGAATAAATAATTATTTAAGATTTTATACAATTTATATTTATATCGAGTTAAAAATTGAAATTGAAATTTAAAATAAAAATCAATTTTTATGACTTGACTAATAAATAACAGACGATGTATCAGAATAACGTTTATTGGTCATCAGGAGGAACTGCTACGTTATGAAGTTTCGACCCTTATTATCCAAATATACAATTTACTGAAGGAATCAGAAGAGAATATGAATCAATGAAGCAAACATTTGCTGTAATAATAATTTTATATTATATAAGATATGTCTTATATAATATATAATATATTATAACTTATGATATATTTTTCACTTTATATAATATATAATATAATATAATAGATATATTATATATAATATATCTATTTATATAATAGATATAAAATTAAAAATAGATATAAAAAGTAAAATACATTTTTTATGAATTGATTAATAAATAACAGACGATGTATCAGAATAAGGATTAGGGGTCATCAGGAGGAACTGATATGCTATCAGGTTTCGGCCCTTATTCCTGGACCCAACATAGCAGCGAGGACAAATACATGCTAATGACGTATTGGCGTAATACATGCTAATGATGTAAAAGATCAATTTTGTTTGTAAATAAATTTTGTTATATAATAAATAATAATTAATAATAATTATAAATAATATTTAAAATATTAATACAATAATATTATTTAAAATTAAGTTTCGGTATTTTACGAACGTAAAATTGTTATTTTTTCAATACTATAATTGATCAATATTAATATTAAATCAATTTAATATAAATCAATTTAATTCGTAAAAATTAATTACTATAAATATTAATTGGACATAACATGTTTCAATATTTATAAAATTAAAATTTTTCAAATATTTGTTAAATATTAAAAACGAGTTTTATGTAAAAAAAGTCATTTTAAAACCGATGCAGTTATCTTTTTTAAATGAACAATTACATGTGCCGTGTATTATTTGTTGGCGGTCAACGAAATTTATGATTGCACTTTCATAAAATCTACCTTGAAATTTGTGGATTTTTAAAATTTTCGGCTAAATTTGTAGTTTCTTGTGACTTTTTAATAAATATGATTGTAGTTAATGAATATAATTATAATTTATTAAATAATTAATTATTAATATAATTAATTATTAATATAATAAATATAATAATATAATCTATTATATTAATGCATATCAACATAATTTGTATGTGATAAATCGTAATTTGTAAAATATGTAATCCTTATATTTTATTTACAATATATTTTATTTACAATATAATTACAATAATCGGTATTTGATTTAATGCCTTTTATTAATTTTAAACTATCATAAGCGAAAATGTACCCACATTCGAAATTTTTAGATACTCTTCGTTTACGAGCCTTGTGAAGCCTCGTAGTGCCTTGTGACTGTAATGAAGCCTATTTTGAATGTAATCCAACCATGTTGCGCTGTCGTTGCATTTTCGATACGGTGTTACAACTTAAACGCTCGATTGATTCATCCAAGGTATACACCTCACTCGTTTCATTATTCACGAGGTGTAAACATTTGAGGGTTGAACACACTACGAAATCGTGAAGGTCGGATAAATTTGTTTCCTACTGCTCATGCTGATAACAACGGATAGCGTTTTACTCGGTGCTACAATCTTTTTATTTTGAATAAACAGTCATTTAATTTTTACTCCTTGTGTGCTCTCCAACAGGTGTAACATTATATAATTATGTACTATGATAATATATGATAATATATACTAATATATACTATAATATATACTACGCTAAACAATACTTATATTGAATAAAGTTTAGTACGTGGCGTGATTAAATAAATAAAGATTCTTTTAATAACAAAAACTAAGCATGCACTAAATAAAAAGACATGTTAACAAATACACAAAACAACGTCCGGTCAAAAAGTATTGTCCAATTGCACTAGAAGGTCTTCATCAAAATGGACCGGGGGATCAGCGCACCCAGCATACACCACCGCGACGCCTTCCGTCTGAACTACTCATGGGTTCTCACACACCTAAGAGTCCAGTCGAGGCGGATAATGTAGTCTCGAGATTAGGTGCTTGAAAAACCTTAATCTTTATTCAGGAGGACGTCCTCTATAAAAGAAGACTGATCCCGGGATTGCCTAGGTACTCCAGAGTCGTACCTGAGTGCTCCCTCTTAAAGACATGATGGGCCTGTTTTAGGGCCCATCTAACTCTCATGGCTTGTGTATTAATGCCTTTATTGCATACACCGTTTTATGTTAGTTGAATTAAAATCACAGATTAATGTGTTTTATAGCGAACTTCTCTCTACATACACTTGTGTGTGCCATTAGTTATGTTTACGGTGCCTTGTAAGTTTTTAAGGAGAGAACATATGTCTAGTGGCATTATTTATCAGTTCGACTTAGAGGCGGATTAAAAGGAGAACAATAAAAGTAAAGGTAATATTTACTTCTTCCTAACAATGCTAGTCTGCTAATAGCAATATCGGCAAGTCAATTTCAATAAGAAACCATAAGCAGATAAAATTATAATTATTGTCTATTGATTATTATCTATTAATTTTTATCAAAATCGAAATGGCAAGACGCCCCGCATGAGGTAGAAAATTTATTAAATTTTCGATTCCAGCTTGGAATCATCATCAAAAATTGTAAGTAGTTAATTATCAAGAAAGTTTAAACTAGTTTAAACAAGAAAGTTTAAACTTTTGATATTAAACAGTTAAATAATGTGCAAAAAGATCATTTTAAATGTTTTCATTTTTCTCGTAAAATGCTCTAAAAAACTTTGAAATATTATCACTATACATTCAAAATATTATATTATTAGAACAATACAGCTGTTCATTAAATGCAATTATATTCTGCATTTATCATATGGCAGTATTAACATTAAAATTTGTACAAATCTACTCTGGTATTTTATTTTGTTTAAAAAAGTGGAATATCGAAACGTGCTTGTAATTTTTTTTAATTTATAAATAATTTTAATTTCACCACTCCCAGTTCCTAAATATGAATAAATATATAATATATATTATATATAATAATTATATATAATTACAATAAATTACATGTTAAATAATAAATCAATAATAAATAAATTGCAATAAATTACATGTTTGTAATTTATTTTAATTAAATAAATAATTTTCCTTTTATCATCTTCATTCAATTTTGCAAAATTGGTAATTTTGATAAAGCGTTCACCATTTAAGGACATGGTTTAATTTTTAATTTTCAAACTAAAGTTTTAAAAGTTCTGATTAATTAGATATTAAAGTAACAAATCAATAATAATATAAAAATAATTTTATAGTAGGATTTTAAGCATTGATTGCTCAAACAAAAAAATCATCTGTCACTGTTACATTGATTAGGAAAAACATTTTAATAAATGTATATTAATAAAGTTAGTTATTTATTACATTAATATATTAATTTATATAAATTAATGTAATATGTTATTGTAGTTTATTTACTATGTTATGTGAATATAATTATTAAAGTATTTAAATCATATAAGCAATGAAAGATATTATTTTGCTAAAGGTTGACAAATTACTACAAAACTGAATATGCGACACATTTTTGGGAAGTGAGGAAAATACAAAATAACTACCTTAGATTTTATAGCAAGTATAATTTAAAGTGATAAAATGCATTTACTCATTAATTTATAGATTGCAAAAGTTAGGCATGTTTTACTGTCATCGTATTCGGATACCATATAATTGCCAGTCAATTAATTGACTGACAATTAATTTTAAACAATCAATATATGTAATCAAACTAATGCAAATTTATTATTAATTTTATTAAGAGTTTATTTTTATTAGGGCTTATTTTAATTATAAGATATCAGCCACTTAGTGTACGCAAATGTATTTTTTAGCTTAAACTAATATTTTCGGACTTAATGTAAAAATTCAACCTTATAATTACTGTCCGTTAAGATTTTCTTTAGTATTCGTTTCAGAACCGCAACGTTTGTAGTAAACATCAAGTTACTGTATGATTTGCAAGGTAATATGCCTTTCACTACAAAAAATTTTATTTTTAAAATGTTCGCATGAATTAAATTAGTTTATATTGATTACATGCGAAATGTTTGATAAAAATATTGCTATCCTCTTCTCATGGAGGTTTTTCATATAAATGTGCAAATTTCTAACCTGACAGTGCTTTTCTAGATATTTGCCAAAAACAGTAGTTTTTTTTGCAAATTTTCGCTCTAAAATGATAAGAGAAAACCAAGATAACTTTGAGACATGTGAATCAGATGCCATTGAATTTAATGTACTTTCACGCCCAAAACGTTCTTCACATAGCCATCGATTTACTGCCATACAAGCAACAAATTTGCCCAGTACAGATGAATCTGACGTTGATTTTGATCCTACTAGAGTTGAACATCATCAAATTAAGGATACAACAGAGTCAGTGAAGTCAACGCATAACAGCGATTCACAAACAGCACCTACGAAACGTCGAAAAATATCCAAAAGACGAGCAAAAAGATCGAATTTTCTATGCAGAGGCAGTACGAATGAATTTGATACGGAAACCAAACAAGCTGTCGAATGGCTGCGGGCAAGATATCCAGGACGAACAAACATAACTTTTGATACTCCTCACATAATTGTTGAAAATATTGTCCAAAAAGGCAGCGATGAATTAGGATGTGAATTTATACCTAAACTCACCATTTACAGTAAACGAATTGCATATAGAAAAGACTCTCAGACTGGTAATCCTACGGGTGCTATTATACCAGCTAAGCAATATAGTCCGGCGAAAGAAAAGCTGCCCACACTGTCATCCGCTCTATTTGGCGGTAAACGTGTATCACGCAATATTTTGCAATCTAATCGTGAATTACAGCAAGCAAAATGTGCACTGTGTAATGTCGGGGCCATGGACGGGTTTCTATACGGTCCATATATGCATAATAATAAGGTACATTGGTTCCACGATGTGTGTGCAGTATGGACTCCGCCTGGTTGTTTACAAATTAGGCGTAATCAGCTAGTTGGCGTGGAAAATATTGATAAACTTCTTTCGATGGATGATAGCACATGTTTAGTATGCTCAAAGAATGGTGCATGCGTTAAATGTACAATTTGTGAACAGAAATACCATTTCAGATGTGCATTGAACGCTTGTATACTAGATTGGCAGCGCTTTACAGCACGTTGCCTACAATGCAATCAGAAATAAAGAACAGTCAACCAAGGACTACGATTATATTTAAAAAATATTGTTAAATATTGACTTGTTAATAGAGGAAATTGTTATGTGCTTTTTACAAATGCTCTTTTTCTATTCACAGTTCCGATTGGAAGAACTTCAAAAGTAAAAGTTCTATACATGCATTTTTATTACGTTGATAAAAAATTAAAAGTAATATCAAGGCTATTTGAATTAATTATCAGATCAGATAACCGAGTCTACGTATTTTATACTATATTTAAATTAAAAATAAAGATATAATTATAAATAACAAATAATAATATAAGATTTTATAGACTTTATATTTATATAAAAATGAAATTTATTAAAATTTAAAATAAAAGTCAGGTTTTATGAATTGACTAATAAATGATAAACGATGTATTCGAATGAAAATAGAGGATTAGTTTAAATTAGGACAAAAATTGAATGATCAACAAAAGGACAGAAGTCGAATCTATCAATCAAACGTCACTAATTTCAGCGTATGCTTACTATTTTGATTCTGAAACAATCGGATTCATTTTAGAAATATATTCCAACATTTTTAACGAGTATTTACATAAGTTTTCTGAAATCAGTTTTCTTCTATACCCAAAATATTCTTCTTTAAGACTTCTTCGTATTGACTCATAATTTTATAAAGATTTGTGCGTAAATAAATTTTTACAATAGAGGGCCTGCCGATGAGTACTTCTATGATAAGAAATAGGGTAAATATCACACAAGAAATTTATGCTTAATCGCATATAATACAAATTACCCAAATTCGTTAATTGTAAACTTAATTTATGTGGCTTCATTACTTGTCATCAGATTAAAAACTTAATCTTAATAAAAATATTAGATCAATATCTCGTAAATTAAATCAGATCAGATAACTGTCTACGTATTTTCCGTTTTACAAAAGAAGCTAACCTTCCTTTGCTTAGTCATGACAATGTCGATTCAATAATTATATCAGATAACTATAATAGAATAGCCTATTATATCAGTCTACGTACTTTATAAATTAATAATTATATAAAATTTTATACAATTTATTATTAAATCAAGTAAAAATTTAAAATAAAAATTAAAAATCAAGTTTTATGAATTTACTAATAAATAACAGACGATGTATAAGAATAAAGATTGGAGGTCATCAAGAGAAACTGCTATGCTATCAGGTTTCGGCCCTTATTCCTCGACCCAGCATAACAGCGGGGCCAGCTGTTAAAGCTAATAACGTATTTCCTCTGACGCAATATCCTTTTTACAACCATATTGTTTATTATCCATAGGTAAAACCTTCCAGTTTAATTGTTTAAATTTATTTTTAATAATATTTTGTTGATTTGCATAATGTAAAATTATAAGAAAAATAAAAATCCATTAAACTTGCTGAATACAGTTCGAGGTATATGACATTATTGCTACTTTCAATGGATTTATTTATTAAATTTATGAAATAAAAATATATTTAAATTGAAATTTTGTTGACTATTTCTATTTGGTACGTTGCTTCAATCCTGCATTTTTTAAGCCAACGACAGTACACTATTTTATAGTATTTGCGGTCCTCATCAGCTACTGATTCAATACCTACGTTTCCCGTGTCGGTTATTTTAATGTTGGCTGACGATCATTCGACTCGTTTGCTTTATTGACAATTAGATTGACTGAAATACTTTTGCATTTGCAAATTTGATGAAAATTATTTTTGATTTCGAATTAAATCAGCGTTGGTAGGGAAGGTTATACCTTCAATTTGAAAATCTACATACTTTTGAAATTAATTACTATTATCAAACTAGTCATCTATAGTCTACTTCCTAATATTATGTTGATAAACATGTGCAGTCATTGTTACAATTGAAATTTTTAATGGCACTGCACATTGCTTCAATCCTATCTATAAGCCAACATCAGTTAATAAAAATATTGCTAGCCTTTGACGATAGCATTATTATCAACCAAAACATACGTTTCACGTTTCGATCCTTTTAATGTTGGCTGACGATCACTCGACTCGTCTGCTTTATTAGCATTTAGATTTAATGCAAGACTATCGTCTTACATTTTGCAAATTTAATTGAAATCATTTCTGATTCTAAATTAAATCAACGTTTTAAAAATTTCAATTAATTGCAAAAATAGGTAGGTTTTCGCCTTACGTTGTAAAACGTAAGACGAAAGTCTTTTATTAATTCTAAATGCCAATAAAGCAGTCGAATAGAGTGATCGTCAGCCAACATTAAAAGGTAGCACGTTCAATCCTATCTATAAGCCAACATCAGTACGCTATATTTTAGCATTTGTGAACATCGTGAGCTACTGATACAATACCTACCTCTCACGTTCCGGTGAAATAGGATTAAATTTCCGATTACTATTTATATTCTGCACTTTACTTCACTCAAATTGGTATTTGAGTGACTAATTAGTATTTCGAATAAAATAATAGTCAAAACTTGACAGCAAATATTTGCTCAGGGTTCTACCTGCAATTTGAAAACCTACCTATTTTTGAAATTATTTGCAATTTTCAAAGACGCAGATTTAATTTAAAATCATAAATGATTTCAATTAAATTTGCAAAATGTAAGACGAAAGTCTTTTATTAAATCTAAATGCTAATAAAGCAGTCGAGTGGAGTGATCGTCAGCCAACATTAAAAGGATCGAAATGTGAAACGTAGGTATTGGATTAGTAGCTGATGAAATTAATCATAATTAATCATTAATTCATAATGATTACTATTATCAAACTAGTCATCTATAGTTTGTTTCCTAATATTAAGTTGAAAAACCTGTGCAGTCATTGTTACTATTGAAATTTTGATGACTATTTTTATTTTGCACTCTACTTTAGTCTATCTATAAGCCAACATCAGCACGCTATATTTCAGCATTTGTGAACATCGTGAGCTACTGATACAATACCTACGTCTCACGTTTCGGTGAGATAGGATTAATTTTTCCATGACTATTTTTATTCTGCACTTTACTTTAATCCTATCTATACGCCAACATCAGTACGCTAGATTTCAGTATTAGTGAACCTAATCAGATACTGATTCAATCCTTACGCTTCACTTTTTGGCTTTTTAATGTTCGATGGCGATCACCCGACTCGTCTGCTTTATTGACATTTAGATTGAATAAAAGACTTTTCTTATATATTTTGCAAATCAAATCAGTGTTGCTAAGGGAAGATTCTACTTTTAATTTGAAAACCTACATAAAAAATACAATTCATTTTACTTTTGCAAATTCAATCGAAATCATTTCTGATTTAAAATTAAATCTACGTTCGTAGGGGAAGGTGCTACCTTCAATTTAAAAACCTACCTATTTTTTCAATTAATTACAATTTTCAAAACTCAGATTTAATTTAAAATCAGAAATGATTTCAATTAAATTTGCAAAATGTAAGACGATAGTCTTGCATTAAATCTAAATGCTAATAAAGCAGACGAGTCGAGTGATCGTCAGCCAACATTAAAAGGATCGAAACGTGAAACGTAGATATTGGATTAGTAGCTGATGAGGCCCAATAATACTAAAATGCAGCATTCTCTTACTGGCTTTTAAATATATGATTGAAGCAACGCGCAGAATAAAGTCATCAAAATTTCAATTGAGCAAATATTTGCTGTCAAGTTTTGACTATTATTTTATTCGAAATACCAATTAGTGACTCAAACACCAATTTTAGATGCAAATTTATTAGAACTTGTCTTAAATATAAAGCATGGAACACATTTTTGCAAGTATTACAAAGTATTGAGGTCAACTAAATAAATAAACGTACAGAATAAAAATAGTCATCCAAATTTCAATTGCATTAAATGGTCACATTATCTTAATAATATGACCACTTGTTGAAATATTATACCTGGAGTTCACCATTACGGTGAACTGGTCGGCGAAATCTGACCTGGATAGACTCAAACGTATCCTGAAGAAATCTAGGTGGGCCCTGAAAAGGGCTCAGCATCTGTCGTTTAATGGGAAAACCAATGTGCGCCTCTGGGTTACTTGGGCTATCTCGGGATTAGTCTTCTTTTCGAGAGGACGTCACCCAGAGCATAGACTAAGGTTCCTTAAGCTCCTCATCTCGCGATTACCGAGAATAGTCCGCCTTGATTGGACTCTTCGTTGGGTGAGAGACTCCGGGTGTTTCAGTCGGAGAGCGGCGTGTTGGATTGGCTGGACATCTCAGATTCCGCTGGAACTGAGGCCTCAGAAATTTGTTGGAAGACTGGACAAAAGGTTTTGTAGATTTCTTGTACTGTTTTGCTCTTAGCTGTTTTTCGGTTATATAGTTATTTAAGAAAATACTTATTATGAAATATTAATATGAGACCTAAGAACCTAATATGTCGTTGGTCAATTTTCTTTATGTAGGATATCTGTGCTTTCGAAATCAATGTTATGGCCGGTCTCAATAACATGATTCATTATTGCTGAAGATGTATCACTTTTCTTCAGGTGTACTTATGTTGGTACGTTCTCTTTTTAAACCTTGTTTAGTTTGTCCAACATAGGTCTTCTCACAATCTGAACACGGAATGTTATATTACACATGTGAGACCTAAGAACCTGATATGTCGTTGGTCAATTTATTATCTTACTGCTTTGACAAAGACCATTAGCATGAACGATGCATTGATACATTCACTTCTTAATGAATTTTGTTTGTGCACAAATCAGTACGTAATAAAAATCATACACTAAATTAATTATTTAGTAAAATTTAAAAGTGTATCTCGAATAAGGTCCTAAATTCTCTTAATATTTTTCTAGATTAATTTTAATGTTAGACGATTGTCGATGTCAAATAAATTGTATATATTAGTGATATGTTCTGAGCATTTTTAATTATAATGCCGAAAGGAAAAAATACCAGTTGATTGATATATTTTTTAAAATAATCAAATTACGTGTTAAATTTTCTGTTACAAATTACATTAAGACCATCACACGCATTATTTTACTATTTTGTTGAAGCTACCTGAATTATGCTGACCAAAATGTGATACAATTACTAGAGATATTATTTCGAAACAGCATCAATAAAGTGGAAAATTTTATTTGACATTTCGTTAACCTCTGTTAGTATCTTCAGAAAATTAACATAAAAATTAGTAATTTCGATGCTAACGGGAGTAAGCGAAGTATCAAATAACACTTTACTATTCTGTGATTCAGCTTCAATAATTCTTTATTAAATGAATTTTTCATAATTTTTACTAATTCTTATTTCCTAAGTTTAATTGCTTCACAAGTAAACAGAATAATGTTGAACAAATTCCATCAAATTCCAGAATAAATTTTTTTTATTTTTTTAAGAATAATTTATTTTTATTTTTTTTAATCATAAAATATATTAAATAAAAACCAAAGTATTAATAGAAGTGAAATACCATTAAAAATTTAGTTTTCTTTTAAAAATAGGTAACCGATTGATCGCTTAGGCATTCGAGTATACAAGCGACATTGCCTCGCTGAACCGCTACGCTTAATCACTGCCTTTGGAAAGCCATTGATCGAATTTCAATATAAATTTAATTATAAAAATTATTAAAAAATGCTGTAATTATTGAGCTTTCTCGTGTGAGATAGGCTTTTACGATAAATTACGATATAAATTACGCTTTAAATACAAACCAATAAATAATATTTCTTAAATTACAAAATTCCTTTACATTTGTATAAATCCTTTGCGTTTAAAGGATTGCATGAATTCTTTACATTTCCTACAGTAGATATTTGGGCCAATTAGTCAAAATGCCAATGGGAATCTTATAAAAATAATACTTTTGGAATCTGCACCAAATGTGTATAGTAGTGAAAAAAAAATTCAATATTTGTTTCAATAATTTTCGCTAAAATTATTCAACAAATAAAAAACCACAAAAAATGTTCGACAATTGTGCAAGGAATGTATTTGAGTTTTTTTGCAGAAGAGTTAAGTTAAGCTAAAAACATAAAGCATCTTTGTTTTATATTTTTGGAAATCTGACCCAAAGCCCAACACACGTTTCTTCTATCTGTTTAAATGCTGAACAGTAAAAAATTAAAAAGTTACATATCATTATACCACATAGTTTTTTCTGAGATAAAATGTCAAACTAAAATATCGTAATCTTATTAAAATGTGCGTTATTTACTGCCTATCCTTTTCTAATCGTGTAATTGCTTATTTAACTCTGATGTATGAAGTCACTATTGATTATAAAGTCAAACTATTTATGATAAAGCAAATCCCCGAATGTTGCTAATATATCTAAACAAACGGTAAAATAGCTTTTGAATTTACATTCTGTTTAACGTTGAATGTAAAATAAAGCAAATTCCTCAAATACATTCAATTACTTGAAAGAACGCCTTACGTAATAGTATTATAGTACAATGCAAATTGTAAAAATATTTTTTGAAAATCTGAACCGTTGCCCAGAACACCTTTTTTGCCTATATATTTTTAAATTGTGAACAGTAAAAAATTAGTGTCACGGGTCCATTACGACTTCAAATACCATAAATCGCATATATAGGTTTAATATAGGATAAATATAATCTAAATAATATTATTTTCAAACATATAAGTAATTGTAAAGGTTTTTGTAGTAATAATTTGGCAAATAATTGTACTTTATGGCTTAAAATAATAATGGTACATCAATATTTAAAAGTTTATATTCTAAGCATATTGGCTTAAATCTGAATAAAATTTGATTTAAATAGTTTTCTTTTAAATGTTTTCTGTCATTGATTTTCAAATTTAAGATGGACTTATTCAGCTTAAATAATTGCATTTCATACAGTAACTTCGATATCCCGCTGTATTATCAGCAATTTATAATTATAAATTAATGATAAAGGAAAAATTAATAAATATATCATTTTAAAAATTTATCAATTCATAAAAAACTAATTTATATCAAAAGTTATTTTACATAATCTATATAAAATCATATGATGTAAAATCATATCATTTAATTTATATAAATTCTTTTTTATTCAATTTATATGCTATTCTACTAAACTAACGCTATAATTTTTGAACACACATTTCAAAAAATTATAAAATTTCATGTATTAACTCACATGTAATTGATATTTCTATTTGTAGCAAGTTCTTAAAAATTATTCGTATGATCCACAAATCGTATATTTACAAAATTAAAGTTTTATCTTTATTTAAGTTTTATCAGATGAAATATATAATCAATTTTTTAAATTAGATTCTGCAGTCGTGTTTGTTATAAGAATTGGGATCGATACCTGATATCATAGCAGTTTCTGCTAAAGTTCTATAATTTTCACTACTACCTTTTAATTCGGATTATAGCATACAATCCACTAAAATAATATAAATTTAATTTTTAATTTATAATTTAATTTATAATTTTTTATTATAAAGTTTTTTAAACTCTAAAATTTAAATAAAGGGTCGAATTCTTATCATATAGTAGCTCCTCAAACTTTATACTAAATTCATAATTCATTAATACTTTTTTTACTAAATTTTCAAATAAGCTTAAATTTATTTATGTCCTCGAATCAAATTATTGGTTTAATGTGATTAGAGTACGCGCTATACGCGAAACTAGCGATACTAATTAAATAAAGAAAATAGGTATTTAATTAAATATCAGCAATGAAAGTGGGTATGTAGCTAAGATTTTTCCGCGGCTCAGAATTTGTTCGAATAATTTGTTTTTCTGGTATAAAATTCATCAGATTTCTTAATCGAACCAAATAATTAAAAACACTGCAACGATAATCAAACAATCGAATAAGCTCAGATGTGATTTCAATAGGAAACAGCTCGATAATTTGTTTAAGCCAAGGAATAATCTGTGTTGTTGTTTCGGTATTGGTTACGAGATGCCTGCAAAGATGTTGGACTAATGTACGCCTAAGAGAGTCTGGAAGCGGTTGCAAATATTCAATGATTTCCGCGTCTGTCCTGTCAACAAGCAGTGAATCGATAAGCTTACAATCACCAGCTCTTAGAGCTCCGTGAAAGATATTTACATGCTTTCCAGAACGATCATTGCCTTGGTTATCAGCTATTACACTATCTAGAGCAACCGACAAGCACACTTTATGCGTTGTTGATGATAATGGCGAATAAACATCGATTGTTTCCTCGAGGGACTTATGCGAGCTCACTTGCTTTCGACGCTTTTTAGCAAAGTCCAACTCATTTAGAGCATGTATTTGCATTGAATTAGCTGATCCATCTACTACATATATTTCATTTAAAATAAAAACAGCAATAAAAGAATGATGTAGTTGGATTCGCTGCTTCATCTCTGGCATGTCTGTATTTATTTTATGAAATATAACGATGGATTGCTGTTTGCATAGTAAGACCAATTGATCACCATATGTATCCATGTGTTGGACCGCGCCAGATTCCGTTGCTAAAGATATCTCTCTGATTTCTGATTTAACATACCATATTCCAACGTGCAGGTCATCACGTCCATAACTTATGACAGCGTTTACATCTTCAGTAGGCATTATTCGCTCGACTCTGGATACATGTCCTGAAAAGCAATGCTTTTTTAAAAGATTTATATAATCCCATAGAATTAGTTGTCCATCATCGAATCCAGTAAGTAAAAGCGAATCCGACACAAAACAAGCGGATGTTATGTCTGACGTTACCGGTAAACGGACGTTCCTTTCGTCATATTCGTTCGTCGGAGAAATTAGGGTTCCATTTGCAAAGCATAGCATATGATCATATGTGCTTATTGCAAAAACTGGACATGCGTTTTTCAATCTGATTTTGCTAAGTTTGCCTTCAAGCAAGCCAGATTTATCGAATTGCAATACGGCGCCATCTTGAAATCCTACCCAAAATAGGCTATGATCAGAAACTACAGCGCAAGTCAATCCATACTGTAGATGATTGTGTCGAACATGATTTTTTATCAGTTTTTTGCTTTGTGTATCCATAATGTATACGGAACCATCTTCACTGTCGCCATAGATAAGCGTGTTACGCAATCGGTCAAAAGCGTTTATGAATACCATTTGGATAAATGAGGCTTTATGGAAGCTTTTAGATCTACAAGGGACTATTATACCAACGATAATTATATATAAGCAATTCGATAATATAAATGTATTTTATATCATGTTCGTATAGACAATCGCTAATACATAAAAAGAATTTTTGTTTACAGTGTTCTGAAATTGAAAATCTTAAAATTTAGTAGAATTTCGTCTTACATTTTGCAAATTTAATTGAAATCATTTCTGATTTTAAATTAAATCTGAGTTTTGAAAATTGTAATTAATTGAAAAAATAGGTAGGTTTTTAAATTGAAGGTAGCACCTTCCCCTACGAACGTAGATTTAATTTTAAATCAGAAATGATTTCGATTGAATTTGCAAAAGTAAAATGAATTGTATTTTTTATGTAGGTTTTCAAATTAAAAGTAGAATCTTCCCTTAGCAACACTGATTTGATTTGCAAAATATATAAGAAAAGTCTTTTATTCAATCTAAATGTCAATAAAGCAGACGAGTCGGGTGATCGCCATCGAACATTAAAAAGCCAAAAAGTGAAGCGTAAGGATTGAATCAGTATCTGATGAGGTTCACTAATACTGAAATCTAGCGTACTGATGTTGGCGTATAGATAGGATTAAAGAAAAGTGCAGAATAAAAATAGTCATGGAAAAATTAATCCTATCTCACCGAAACATGAGACGTAGGTATTGTATCAGTAGCTCACGATGTTCACAAATGCTGAAATATAGCGTGCTGATGTTGGCTTATAGATATGATTGAAGGTGCTACCTTTTAATGTTGGCTAACGATCACTCCATTCGACTGCTTTATTGGCATTTAGAATTAATAAAAGACTTTCGCCTTACGTTTTACAAATTTAATTGAAATCATTTCTGATTTTAAATTAAATCTACGTTAGTAGGGGAAGGTTCTACCTTTAATTTGAAAACCTACCTATTTTTGCAATTAATTTAAATTTTTAAAACGCTGATTTAATTTGAAATCAGAAATGATTTCAATTAAATTTGCAAAATGTAAGATGATTATTACTTTAAATCTAAATGCTAATAAAGCAGACGAGTTGATTGATCGTCATCCAACATAAAAAAGGACCGAAACGTAAAACATATGTATTGGATCAGTAGCTAAAGAGGTCCATTAATACTGAAATGTAGCGTACTGTTGTTGGCTTATATTGAAGTAGCGCGCAGAATAAAAAAGTCATCAAAAGTCATCAAAGTCAGCAATGACTGCACAGGTATATCATTAAATTTTATTTAATGATATTAAAAATTAAAATTCTGAGTTAAAAATAATAAAACTTGCAAGTACAACAGAAAATCATTTAAAAACCTATTAAAATCTTTATTTTATGTGAATGATTTTGATACACTATATCAATTAATCTATGTAGACAACGGAATCATAGGTAACGTTATTATCGATATTAATGATGAATTTAAATTAATTTTCAAAATAATTTTTAATTTATCTTTAATTAGCTTATTTTTATTCCAAGTTTTTTTAATCGTTTTAAATTTAATTTTTAATTTAGATGAAATTAATATTTAGATGACAACTACCGAGTGTTATTGGTATTATACGAGTGTTATTATACCAAATATCTGTAAAATGTGATAATCAGAAGTTTATCCGGCCATAGTGGTTCCAAGAAAATTACAGCCATTCATTGGCAAAATATGGCGATCACTCAGTCCCGTTAATTCTAAAATCCTTAACATTACAATTACTCGGAACAGGATTTTATTCACGCAAATAAAATTTCGCTCTGAAAGCCTTTGAACAAATATAGGTTGTAAAATTTTTCTGATAAATAATGGTGTTCTATTTCCTAAATAATTACTCTTCATGTATTTGTTCACACACTGACACATTTTGTTTATTATGTCATTTCATTTTGGTTACACACAAAAGCATCAAATTAATCTTGAGATTTCAAGATAATTATAATATTATAATATTTCTATAGTTACTGTTGTGTGAATTCGTATTCATAATGCTATTATCATGATATATTATTAATTGTAAATTATTTATGTAGTATATTTTATTATAATAAATATTTATATTTATAAATATTTATTTATATTTAATTAAATATAATTATTGAAAGTTATAATTTATTGATAATCATAATATTTTTCTTGAAAATGAGAAATTAAATTAAAATTTGTCATTTTAAATTATAAAATATCTTGAATGCAATTTAAGTGAGAAATAATCTTGATTAAATTTCCTGATTTACAACTACTGATTACATGCCGCCGTGGATGTGCTGCTGAAATATTGGAAGAAATAAATAAAGTATCGTCGCCTTTATTTCACTGCAATGAACGTGTTCCTCTGCTAAGTCTAAAATTTTAAATATTATCATTTACATGATAGAATTTTAGGATTTGATGAATTAATTAAATAGGGGAAATCTATATCTTCTAAAATATTTTGAAAATTAAATTTATAAATGTAAAGATAACCAAAACTTATATTTTCATATTATACAAATTATACAATAAGAAATATACAATTATACAATTGATTATAAGTTTAGATTGAACTTAAATTTTAGATCTAATTATAAAAATTATCGTTTCGTAGTCACATTTTACATTCCAAAATGCAATGTTATATTTATAATAACTAAAGTCGATATCTGATTATATCCATCTTCATATTTCAAATGAAATCAGATACCTGCTGGAAAATATTCCGAAATACGAATATTATTTGCAATGAATTTGCACTAATTATCTGCAGCAGCTTCCTGCTTTTCCTCGTTCATTTGTAAATATTGTATTTCCATACTTGCGAGTGGAAAATATTCTAAAATTACTGTTAAATTACTTTAGTAGTAAAGTAATTTAAGTTAACGGCAGGCTCCCGAATACGAAACTTGCAAAACAAATTAGACACGAAACAACGAGGAATATATGGCATGTGGCAACATAGATTAATAGATAAGATAAATGAAAATGTTAAGTTATAATCTCTTAAAATTATACTCGATATTTTTCTTCAATATTTCCCATCAGCAACTAATTAGCGTATATCATTGAATTAGTGATGGTTATCAATTATGACCGCTATACAGGGAAGGTTTTCCTTCTATTTAAGGACGGTAAACTTACTAGCTGCCAAATGGTAAGTTCTAAACTAAATATAAAATGCAAAATCGGAACAAAGTCAAATTTGAACAATCCATTTTCGGTAATTAGTCAGTATACAGTTCAAGAATTTGTTTAGCTTTACCGTCAGCGATAAATATTTCTTCAAGATCTTTCATTAGTAAGGATCGCATAAGTTTAAAATAGTTTTCAAATATCGGTGAAGGCTGCCGCTTTGATACGGCAGATATCCATGGCAGAGAAGCCATACCAATGATCTCATGATTCAATCCATCTCCCAACTTTTTAAATAATATTCGGAAAATATGCTGATCAAGACAGGAAACATACTTTTCTAAATCATTTAGTGATTTCCATTTTTCCATTAAAGCTGGAAACGATAATGTCCCAATGTCTTGGGATAGAAATTTTAATACCTCTGAATTCATTGACGAGTGATGTCTGAAATTGTATTTTAAGTTAGAGGTAATTTACAGTAAATTTTACCTAATGACTGAATAAAAATAAAAATAAATTAAATTTTAATAAAAATTAATAAATGTACAAGCAAATCTAATCGAATAGACCTATTGAGACTAATTTGAGTAACTGTTAAAATAACAATTCTATACCGAAGTATCCATTAAGGAATGCTTTCAATAAAGGTATTAATACTTCAATACAATTAATTGAATTGGAATTTAATTATAAGAATACTATTTAAAATGTTCTGTAATGTTCGGTAATTGACTGTGATTACAGTCAACTATGATATCTAATTTATGCGAACCGATAAACTTGAAATGATTCTGCAATATAAGTGCTCTGACCATCATTTTAATCTCAAATTAATTTCTTTATTTCATTCGTAGTTAATTTTTGAATAAAAACAAATTAGGAACAAAGATGTAACGAGAAAACGTATAAAATTTATATTAATTTGATAACAAATTATTTTAGAGCACAGTATCCCTAGCAAATGTTTAAATTTAACCAAAAATAAATTAAATTAATAAAAATCCCAAATGGAATTTTGTACGTAAATATTTTTAATGTTGCTAAAAACGATGATGAGATAGCCAGATACAAAGTCATTCTTGGTGCGACACAAAACAAAATGACCAATCGTGGTGGACTATGACGGTGGTCTTTATATAATAAGCTTGATAAGTATTTGTCCTTTGTTAGTAGAGAAGAGACCCAATACCATAAAAATGACCGTATTAATGACCTTAATAATATACTATAAGTGTGTTTCCACATTCATCTTAAATCAGAGTCCAAGTTAATCGAAATTGTGAAGCCAAAATATCCCACTTGATGTTTAAAGATAGAGATTTATTGAATATTCTATTGAACGATAGTTATAAGATTATAATATTTATTGATTGTTCATGTTGCTGGGAATCTATTTAAGACTACCATTTGAGATTTAGAAATAATTAAAAGTGGATTGTCTTGAAATCTTAAAAAGATTTTCATTTTATATAAACAAAACTGTGCTGTGGTATTATCAACATATTCCACACGATGCTAATCTCGGAATAAAGGATTATAAAAATTGGATATTAATAAATGCATTATTGACCTTGAACACCAGTAATAGATATAACTGTCGAGCATTATGAATATTTTTAAGATAGAAACGCTTGATATACAACAGTATTTCGACCCGACTGAAAATTTCTTCATATTAAAAACTTCATTTTTACTGGTTTATTGTAACATTGTACAACTGACTGCATAAAACATTAAGTTTAAAGTTTTTGATAAATTGGCCTATTTAGTATAACCCAATAAATAAGATGTTGCTACTATAGAGATTGTTAACTATTGTTCCTTTTAAATTCCCTTTCAATTATAGGATTGATATTAAATCTTTCATTATTTATCAGTAGATAAAGTACATCAGTTTTATTACTCCGCTCCTAGGATCCTTGTGATGCTTGACGAAAAATTGTCAATCGTCTTATTAAATTGACCTTATTAAGCTAATTTTAATGAAATTTTTAATCTGACTAAATTCTTAATCGGGTCGAAATACTGTGGTATATAGAGCGTTGCTACCTTAAAGATATTTTTAATTTACAGTTTTATCTAATTACTGGTGTTTCACAAGGTAAATTATGTATTTAGCAACATCCAATTGTTTTTATAATCCCAAAAAAGCCAGATTAACATCTTAGCACGTTTAAAAATGTGAATAGCGATCAGAAAATATATATATTAGAAAAATACAATCCATTAATATCATTATTTAATAATAAATTTGTCTATTTTCTATTTTATGACTAAACATTTCATATTTGCACATATTTTTACTTAAATAATTTTATGATAATTAAATTACACGCTGGAATAAACAATTTGTAATTTCCTGATTATGATATAAAGAAATATCGATATATTGTATAAATTTTGGAATAAAACTATTTTCTGTGTTCCTATAAATCGTTAAACACATATTTTTTATTGTGGCTTTTGCCCATATGATGATAGAAGTCGGCTATTGAAAAACTTTTTTGAAATAAATAATTTTATAAATAAATAACTTCACTAACTCTATTAATTAATAACTAATCAATCAATAAATGAACAATCGATTAATTAAATAATTTTATTATCCACAAGTATGGAATTTGTTTTGACCATCACTCTCCCTTAATAGTCCCTTAATTATTAAAACTACATTTTAGATGAAAATTAAATAAATGATTTGATAAAACCACATTTTAGATGGTATATCAAAATGGGGCAACTGAATGCCATAGTCCGGTTTATTGTTTTTGAATAGCTGGTCCTTCATTCGATTCTGAAAAATTGTGTATTTGGTCAAACAACATTGTACTACGATAAATTTTCGTATCTCAAGCCTTAGCGAAAATACTATGAAACATATACCCACGCTACGAAACTTCGCAATGTCGCATTAATTGTTCCCAATCATGCAATTGATAATGACCAATATTGAATTCAATATTGAATCCGGAAATGTCGTTCAATTAAAGAAGCAGTTTTATTCAGAATCAGATGAAGGATAAGCTATTCATTTAAACAAAAAATGGAAAATGTTGTGGCATCCTGGTTGACGATTGGAAATCAATTTCTTCATTTCTGTAATTTTCTACTTCCTATATCTAGTTCGCACCATTTTTGACGTTTTACCTAAATTAATTTTACCTGAACTTTAACTGAATTAATTTTAATCAATCTAAATTAATTAATTTACAATTAATTCAATTTTAAAAAATTAATATTTTGTTATTTGTACTTTTGCACTGGTTGATTCGGTTAGCTTCAAATCTGGTTAATCTTGTTATCTGATTAATCTTGTTACTTAATCTGGTTTGGTACATTATCGAAATGGGTGTTTCAATAATGCTTCAATATGATCAAGTTGGTGTTTTCTAAAACACCAACTTGATCATATTGTTATCATATTGCCTATAACACAACCGTTCTTGTTAGATCTGTCACAATAGCAATAATATTAGAAACAATATTATGTGATTTCATTAGAACTTGAATAAACAAGCATGTCAGAATCACTTGTAAAGCACCACATCACACTGAAAACGCTTTTAAATTTGTCTAATTTATTCAACAAAATGTTAAAGCTGTTGTGTTGTAAGAGTGCTCGAAGTGAATGCATGAACTCGAGAGATGATTTAAAGTTGTTAATGCACTGAGTAATTATACTAAAATATGGAGTCATATGGACTGATTTAATTCAAAGACGCTACTACAAAATAAGTACCGTCTTTCGATCCATTCTGCAAGATAGTTCAGACTTGGCTGTGGCGAGTTTTGCTCTGTCTTCGCGATGACGGGCAATAGTATACGGATGTCATATCCTCCAAGATTACGAGCATTTCAAAAAAATAATAAACAAGCTCTTTCGAACCAAAATTTTTAAAATTCTTCAACCTCAATATATTTAATCACAAATACGATATTATATAATATCATTATCAAATATTACCATAATTACCAACATTTGATTTATTTTTAATTATAACGATATTATATTAATATTCAAAATATTTTACACACGGATTTAATTTTTATAAAAATATAATCTTCCTTGCCTTAAATTAAAAAAGCCAAGTAAAAGACAAATCAAATACCCTAGAAAATATTTCGCTGATCACTATCAGCATCATCAGGTTATAACAGAATGCAATTTAATTATATATCATTAATATATAATGTTATATGATTGTATTTTTGTTTGTCAATGTAAAATATGATTTGTGCTGCAAAAATACATTATTTAATGACAAAATTCGTTAACTCATCGATCAAACAATTTGTTTCTACTGATAGTCCAAATATATTCCACAACTTCAGTTTGCGCTCATTTCAAGTTTCAGGTACTCGTTACCGCAACTTCGCCAAAACCTCTCACTTGTGGTTTTCAAGAAGTGTATTCGGCATCACATCCAAGCGAGATAACAACATCTTGCTATTATGTGAAATTGACATATGTTAGATAAACTTTGTGATCAAGAAAAAATAAAACTTTTATATTTTTCAAATTTAAATGTTATTCAAAAATTTATTAGGATAACATTTTATATTTAAAGTAATATAAAAATAAATTGCATTAAAAAGATTATAAAATAATACTAATTAAATTTATTAAATTATTAATTAATTTAATTAATAATTTAATTAATTTAATTATTGGATTTTGGTCTAATTACCGACACGAGAAATAATTTAATTAATGATAATTTATTAATAATTTGATTAATAGTAAAAATTTTATTAATAGTAATTAAATGTTAATTTTAACAATTAAATAAATTTAAAAAAATTTTAATTATTAAAATTTAATAATTTAAACATAAAATTAATTAAATATACTTTTGAATTACTATATATAAAAATAAAGTAATAAAAATTATTTTACATAGTACAAATTGTAGTACGCTCATTTAATCTATTTTATTTTAATATAAAATAAAAGATAAGAATATCTAAGAAATGTAAACTTGGCTTTTACAGCATTTTAAACTGTTAATAAAATTTATTATAATCAGAATTTAAAATAATATTTTTTATTTAGCACATTAATTCTAGAGTAAAGGATTACTATGATTGATAAAATTAAAAGGTTAAAGTTTAATAATTTTTCAAATTGATAATTAATTTAACGAAAGTATAGCTGAATTAGTTATTACGCTCTTTGCATTTTATAACTAAGAAAAGTTATGTATAAGGTAGCGTATTTTGTGTAGTGAACATATTCAAAATAAAATTTTTGCTTTAAGATATATATTATATGAATATATATTATGCAATATATAATATAACAATGAATTTCGTAATAAACTAATAAAAAGCGATCATAGTCTACACTGTAGACTATGTCATGCTGTAGACTGTGATTGTGTCAAGCTGTAGACTCTACAGCTTGACACAATCATTACACAGTGTTCATTGTAGCGTGCGCTAATTACCACGTGTATACGACCAGCTGTACACATTTTAAGATAACGTAAATTTCTGTAATAAAAGCAGGTGATCCGTAACTTTGTGTTATCTTGAAACGTCGATTAATATAGAAAATATTCATGCTTATAAACTGTATATTTTAAGGAATAATGCGAAATTTTTAAATCACTTGCACATAACAAACTATAATGGGGCATTCTAATTTGTGCAAATTATAGATTGCCTTGACGATGCAGGTTTCGAGATTACGTAACATAGTACGCCTCGACTGGACCCTCAAGTGTGCGAGAGACCCTGGGTTGCTCAGACGGAAGGCCGCGCTTTGATATAAGCTAGAGAGATCTGATCCCCTTTACCCGTTATAATAGAAGACTCAATTATTCGTCTGATAAATATAATTTATATAATAAACCAATTTTAGTGTGATTTAATCAGGTCGTATTATCAAGATACCGATATTAGACGATAAATAGTGCAAGGTTAAAGAACATAAACTGGTTTTAGTATTTGATTGGTAAGTGCAGGTAATTTTTAGGATCACTGCGTTGTAAAAATTTGGACCCAGTTCAAACTTATGTTCAATCATTTTCAAGATATTGCGATAATCAACAAATAGCAGTTGAACATTAAAAATATTAGTTCACCCCAACGTAACAGTTGGGGTGAACAGCTAGGAACTACATGTAAGGCTTCCCTTTTCATTCAAGAATTTAAGTGCTAATTCATAGTTAATTAGCGAACTCCGTCGACATTTTACATAACAAGAATGGATTTACTACATAATTACCTGTTTAGTAAAATATATCTCAATAGTTTTTAATTCTTCTGATTGTGGCACGGCATTATCCTCACATATATAGTTTCTATTCTTGGTACCACAGGATGTTACTACAATTCATTACAAGTGACAGCATGAAAAAAATGATCCGGCTAGCGGATCACATACATATGGTAAGTTTCTAATAGATCGTAAGAATACGATCCTCTAAATTACGATCCCCTAGGATCGTAAACGACAATTACCAAACCTGATACGCATAAAAGTTTCATATGTATTTGTGTACACACACTGTTGTTCAATGAATTTATTGAACAATAAACCGCTAAACCGCTTAACCCTTAGATAACAGAAATGGAGAAGGGGGTGATGAAATCATGATACTTGTGGGAAATGTTATTTTAAAAAGCATTTTACATAAAAGCGATGCTTCAATTTTATCATCTCGTTTAACCAGCATATTCCGTCTCGATTGGATTCTTCGGGGGTGAAAGACCCCGGGTGGCTCAGTCGGAAGGCGGCGTGTTGGATCGCTTGGAGGGCTGAGATCCCCCTGGAACTGAGGCCGTGAGTCATGTAGTAAGACCAACAATGCCATTATTGATTTGTTTTCGTCTAGTTTTTTTGCTTTCTGTTTTCTCTGTTTCTGTCGGTTATCCTTATGTTTCGTTATTTAAGAAAACCCTTACTTACTAATTTTATCATGGATTGCACATTTAAGTTTTCATCGAGAAAGAGGAAGGTTATTATTCATGAAAATATCACTGACAATAGCTTTTTTACTTATTTAACATCTGCCCATTTATATACTCCAATCAATCTCATTGCCGTGCTTCAAACGACAAATCCTATCCTATTAAAACAATTTATCTGCTTGACATTTTTATTTTTTGTTAATGGACTTGTAAGCGTACAGCTGGCACGCATTTACCACTTTATTAATTTAAGAGACAAAGCTCTCGGGCTGTTCAGTCCGCTCACTAAGATGCAATATATATTTATTATGTTTTTCTTTGTTAGTGGACTTGTAAGCGTGCAGCTGGCACTCATTTGCCACTTTACATAAATGTAATTAACGAGTTTAAAAAAATCTATTATTTGTGAGTTGAGTAAATTGCCTATGGTGCAAAGACTTCAAATTAAAATTACATAATATATTGGGTAATGAATATATTACTGTCTTGTTTTATGAAAGAGTTTAACAATTCTTGATTACTAACTACTTACATTTCTATACAGATAAAATGTGCAGTATTAGTATGATCGGAGGATCAAAAAGCTCCAGTAAAACATTTAATAGCAAAGGCAACAAAGGTAAGTGCTAATTCTTCTAATTTTTTAATCTCAAGCACGGAGGGAGAAATCCCTCCTGTGTCTAAATTGGTCGACCTGGTACTAATCAAACTTCTGCAACCATCTAAACGTAATAATCTCTTCAATATATTCCTAAGGAAATTTACAAGTGCCTATAAGAAGAGAATTCTATTCAACTCAATTAAATACTTGGACTCCGAAATCCGGATTTCTTTCCGCTCTCCGGATCTGACAGCAGCGTACCTTGAATTCTTTGACAAGCATCTAAAAGAATTTGGTACGACTATCTACATGCCTATTCAGGCTACTCTGAAAATAAATAACTTTCCACCCTTTAATACGGATGATGATTTAAAAGACCTCACATCTGAGTACAAAATTCATAATATTCGCCCTATCTTGGGAAAGAAAAGCCAGCCTATACCAGTAGCATTTTGTTCTACCAAGGTTGACCATGCTGAATCCGGGGCTAAAAGTAAAAGTAACCCCTTCTTGGGTACAACCTTTCTTATACTGTTATTGACGCTGATGACTTAATATACCCCATTGCAATAGGTGCCACTTTTAGGGGGCACTGGTCATCATACTGCACCATACCCCGTACGTGTGGGCTTGCAGCTCTTCTGACGTTTATGATGGGAAATGTGCTCTCCCTCCTCAATGTTCCATATGCGGTGGTCAGTACCCAGCCTGGTCAAGAAGATGTCCTATCTTTAAAGAATATAAGTTTAGGCATTGTGTGGCACCGGCCAGACCTACCCACTTTGCTGCTGTATAAATGTCCAATTCAAACGGTTCTGGTATGGCCGACAACGATATTATCAAACTTGTCGACGCAAGATTACAAGAATACAAAGACGAGATTCGAGTCTTAACGAATCATTTGATAGCGAAATTCGAGGAGTCCCGCTCTCCTCGATCTACGATTTTTACCTCTTCTAAGAGAGCCATCCCCGTTCTAAGAAGAGATCCTCTTCAAAACTTAGGCTGACTTCCTTGAAGTTGGCAAAGAAAGACGATATCTGCTGGGAGTTGTTAGCCTCTAAGGAGATGAAGATAATGCCGGTGGGCAAGTGTCTTCTCCCGGTAGGGCTGGCAGTGAGAAGGGCAACCTTCTCTCTCCTGGTTCCTCCTAGGAGGTAGGCATCCCATTCCAGCTGACGTAACACAATGCAAAGTAGTCAAGAGCCTTTTTCACTGAATATCCTTTAGTGGAATTTGGAAGGTGCTTCCACCCTTAGCCTTCTATCTGGTGATGCAGATGTTATAGGCAGATGTTAAATGCATATGTTTTAGTCCTTCAGGAGACGCGGTATATCCGTATCCCTTAGGACATTACTCGATTTATCCACAAGCACATTTACATCCACTTTACTACATACATAATCCCTCCTCACTCCTTTTCATCTCAAGGTCTTTTAACCTTAGTTTAATGCTCCATAAGATCGTCCCTCATTTTAAACTATTCTTGTCCAGCCTTGTCTTGTTTAGCTATATCACTTTGTAAGTACGGGAAACGTATCAGTATAGCCAATATCTATATTAGGACAGGGAAAATTCACAAGAACCGTGAGCTACTGGACCGCATTTTAGGTAGTGGCTATGACATGTTACTTGGTGACTTCAACGACATAACTGGTCGTTGGATTAATCCAGCACTCCGAAGAGCCAAGAACGACTACCTTATTCATAAACCATCGTCCCCCACGTTTCATTGCTCAACAACTAATTCTCTTCTCGACATATTACTGCTTCATAAGATGTGGTTGTTGAAACCCATCTGTACTGAGCAGTCGCGCAGAAAACAGACCACCTCTCATGACCTAATTCGTTGGCGGATGGAAGAAGATACGTTGCTTAGAAGGAGGTTACACTTTGATCCAGTCAGAGTAGCTTTCTTTCAGGCAGCTATCAAACTCTTCCCCATAATTGGTAATGGAGTTTGACCGAATTTAATTCCTACTCCCATCGCAATCTACCGCGTTTCTTTCGACTACCTATAAAGGTCCAATATACAACCCCACTCCAGCAAAACTCAAGGTACTAGCTAAAATGCTACACCTTCCTAATCTCTCTGTTACTGTCAGAGGTCTTCTCGAATGAATACTGGAGCACTAGATATAGGTTCCAGCAGAGTAGGGATAGGGCGAGCATTTCTTGCCTTAACCCTTCTAGGCTTCCTTTTGGAAGATATTTAAGAAGGAGAAGTTTGTCTGTTTGAAGGATAGGGCATTGGGTTGGATAGGTAACATAGGCCTTGACAAAGTTTTGGAGGAGTTACTATCCCTACATAATTATGGAGCCACTCTATCTCTCCAACCAATCCCGCCTTGGGGTGACTTCAGAAGCAGGGACTTATCTGTCACAGATATCCTAGGCAAATTGAGAGAAGCAAGATGGGGATGTATTATCAAAACGGAAGATAGAGTAGAAACTGGACGGCTGCGTTGACTTCAGAAGCAGGGATTTATATATTACAGATATCCTAGGCAAATTGAGAGAAGCAAGATGGGGATGTATTATCAAAACGGAAGATGGAGTAGAAACTGGACGGCTGCGTTGACGATGCGTTGTCGGGGAATATTGTAATATTCACATGAAAATAGTTTCTAAAATTTATGCAATTTATTTTAAGAGAAAATTAATTTAATTACAACAATAAAACTTATTTTGAATACAACAATTTAAATTGGATGATAAAATTAAAATATAAACTTTATTTTCTGTATTTGCATATTAGAGGAAATGTGTTTGTGAAAGTAACTAAAAATAAATGATGTTTAAATATACAATTAGATAACTGAAGATATTAATTTAATATAACACCGCATTAAAACATAGAGCTTTCAGTCATACCGAATAATAAATACCTTTTATTTAGATAATCGAATAATGATTTTATAAATTTATTTATTTTAGTTTGAGTGATTTAACTCATCCCTTTTAGACAAACATTATTTTGCCATATTTTAAATTTGAAACACTTCACAAATTTTTAACTCCGTCATCGGTCACGGCACACATGATCAAAGCTAAAGTTAATTAAATGAACAAATCACATGATCACATGAATTAAGGAACAAATCATATAATTAAAAATTATGTGATTTGTTTTCATATTTAAAAAAGTCGTCAAAACGACAATGATTCTCTAGTGATACATTATTATTCAATGTTCTCCTTAAATGTGATCAACATTTAATTATTTGTAAAAATCATTTATAAAACAGTTCGAAAGTTCGGTCGAACGTTTAAAATCTTAGCGAAACAGACAAGCAATGCTTTAACTGTTGACAGTTTGTGGAATTAACATAAATGTATACAATTTTAACATTTTTTTGTGAAAATTTATCATCGAGTAGCATTTCTTTTTTATTTTGGCAAAGAAGATGAATAACATCCATCATTAAGACAAATATTTCTTTGAACAATGACAGATTTTATACTTTTCAAATAACTTAGGAGTTTAGGTTCACCATGACTTTGATGTTTGTCAAATCTACCCAATTACAGTTGTTTTCTACCAAATTACAGATGTTTCTCCAATTCTGTATTTAGCCGCATTCATTTATCTTTAGAAACTTACAACATTTTTCTCAGTGAAAGTGGTCGTCTTCTGACACCGCTGGAACCCCCAAAAAACTGAAGATCAGTTATATCTAAATTCCTATATATTAAACAATAAACCTTTCACTACTTCATCCATCAAGTAGGATACCATAATTTAACCAATTTGATAAATCAGGTAGCCGAATGATGTATGACCTAGGGCGCAAAATATGGATATATGAAAGGCCCAAACGTCTTTCATTAAGGTAGCTTAGGTGTACTTGCTCTATCTCGAATCTCGTATTTTAAGGCGGCGTAGGGACAAATGCGTATATCAATTGATTTTTTATGCTGCAAAATATTTGAAAGAAACAAAATCTTGCCATCAAAAATGTAAATGGAAATTTTCGTGTAGTGCACCTACGTCCAAAAATTTGTTGGTTACTTGTCTCCCCACCTCATATCTTACTCTAGCCAACAATGATACAAAACAATTGTTTTCGTCTAGCTCTTCTTAGCATCAGTTCCATTCAAAAAACTGATCTGCTTATCGATCTCTTCGCATAACTACCACTTAATCTTTATGTCTCACTGAATCCTGGCATACTGATTCTGAAGATCTTGCATTCCGTATCCTACGTTCTTTCGGATTTTATTCTGTTGACTTCGTCCGCATCATCCACTCAACCAAATCAAGTAGTTTAATCATTACCCGATCGTCGCCTTCGCTCGTATCCCTGCGCCTCTTGAGAAAATCTATTTCACCTTACATTGTCTAGGTTTGAATTGCTCTTCTGTAAATCGTCATTTCCTTCCCTATTCAACTAGCAATAATCTATCGCCAGGTTCATCAGAAAAGTCTTGCCTATATTTCAATGAACTGACCAATCTACTATCAAATTGTTCACTTTTTCTTTAATTGTCATAGGGAATTTCAACATTCGTCTTGATCGTCCTTCTGATTCAGATTCTGTGGAACTTGTAAGTCTGCTGTCCGACTTTAGACTCCATTTACTAATCAACCTCCACCAATATTCTCGGTGGAGCTGTTGATATTATCGCTTTTCTATTCAGTATCATTGCATACGATTTTTCTACAATGTCAGATCAGTTTTTCTGATCATTTTCTCATCACTGTTAATATCACTATCACATGTACTCGTGTCCGCACTTCAACAACTTTAAGTCGACAATGAAACTCCTCGAACTCCCTATCTTGTAAACTTTATCGTAAGTTCTATCTTGCAAGATAGAACTCACTATCTTGCCCTCCGCTATCCTTGACTCTTCTCTTTGTCGCATCATGTAAACTTTATTACATTTGATAGTATATCCACACTATTCATCCATAAGCGGTCCACCATTGACGATTTTATTTTACCCCGCCAGTCCCGAATTCTTAAACGCTCCTGTTGTGTGCATTGTTTGGACCAGGATCGAAGATGGACAGTGAGGTGTTGGCAGCAAAACGATCGGGACAGCGACGATGTCGAGTGCCCCGCCAAGGATATGTGTGGGAGCAGTGGAGATGAATTTGTAATTGTAGTTGGATAGAATGTTGATGAACTGGATGGAATCGGTGGAAGAGGGGCAGTAGAGGCAGATGTTGAAGTTGCCAAGAACAAGTGAATTGATGGATGACAAATAACAATGGGAAAAGAGGTCAGCGAGTTCGGTAAAAAAAAGGCGGTAGAAGATGATGAACCTGGACGATATATAATGGCGAGATCCAAAGTGATCGTGCTAGAAAAACGACAAGTGAGCAATTCAAAAGAGCAAGGACTGAAAGGGGGAATGATTTTGGTAAGAGACGCGGGTTGACGGGAGAATGCGACAATTTAGAGAATTTAGAAGGAGGTGAGCTGAGATGGCTGCGGATTCGACTAGTGAGCAACCGGTAGAGAGCAGACGGCGAATGGAGAGGTCGTTGGATTCCGAGTGCCAGGATTAGGTGAGGCAGAAGAGATCGATTGATTGCTAGGTGAATAGGTTGATGATAAGATCGGATTTATTGAGAATAGATCTAGTGTCGAGGAGACCGAGGCGGAAACCTGTGTGGTGGTGAAAGGGTCTAGCGGAGAAGCAAATAGTGGAGATGGAGCGCTATCGAATTTTGGGGCGGGTGTGGACAACTTGAAAATTTCCGTCTGTGTTTCGGATGGAGAGAGATGTTTCGCCGTTTTTCTCGCGACAGAGAACTCAATCCCTCGCGACAGGGATTGAGGACAGAGAACATTGAGACAGAAGGTCAGCGAGTTTGGTAAAAAAAATAAGGATGTAGAAGCTGATGAACCAGGACGGTATACAATGGCAAGAACTAGAGTGATCGGTCTAGAAGAACGACAAGTGAGCAATCCAAAATAGCAAGGACTGAAAGGATGAGTGATTTTGCGAAGAGACGCGGCGTGACGCGCGATAATATAGAAGTAGATGAGCTGAGTGGGTCGACGACTCAATCAGCTCATCCCCTTCTAAATTCTCTAATCATGGAGGCATTGCCGCATTCGCACGTCACCTCGCGTCTCTTTGCAAAATCACTCCCACTTTTAGTACTTGCTATTTTGAATTGCTCACTTGTCGTTCTTCTAGCGCGATCACTCTAGATCTCGCCATTGTATACCGTCCTGGTTCATCATCTCCTACACCCTTATTTTTTACCGAACTCGCTGACCTCCTTTCCCATTGTTCATTGTCCTCTACCCATTCACTCGTTCTAGGCGACTTCAACATCCGTCTAGACCGCCTCTCTTTCACGGATTCCATCCGGTTCATCAACATTCTATCCAATTACAATTACAAACTCGTCTTCACTGTCCCCACACATAGTAGGTCGCTTTGAAAGTCGACCTACTTTCAAAGCGTCGACTCCGTCATGCTTTTCGAGTCTATCACCGCGCTCTCAGACGTGATATCAGCTCGCTCACTCCGTCTCTCCGTAAATCCTATCTTGCTCTTCGCCGGTCTCATCTCCACCTACTACGCAATAAATACAACACTTTCTGGCAGCATAAAATCAACACTTCAATAAACTCGAAGTCTCTCTGGCATACTTTTAACTTAATACTTTCTCGCTCCTCTTCGTCTTGCAACATCAATCCCCATGATTATTCGTCATTTATTCAGACCAAAGTATCCACGTTGCTCTTTCACAACCCCGTCACCTTTCCATCTCACTGCTACTCGCCTCGCCTCATATTCTCGAAATTCTTTCATCTTCTCCCTGTCTCACGTGCTGAAGTTTCATCTGTCCTCGTATCCTTCCCCGACAGTACCTCACCTGCCGATCCCCTGCCTACCCCATACTTAAATCCATATGCTCATCGATATCCTCTTTCCTCACCATCTTGTTTAACTCGTCCATCCGAAGTAGTATATTTTCATCACACTAGTAATACGCCATCATTCGTCCTCTTCTTAAGAAACAATCGCTCGACCCCTCATTTCCTTCTAGCTATCGCCCCATTTCACTTCTCCCTACACTTTCCAAGCTCTTAGAGCGCCGTATCTTAATACAGATCAGCGTTTATCTCTCTTCATCCAATCTGTACCCTCTTTTCCAATTCGTTTTCTGCTCTAATCACTCCACAGAAATCGCATGCATGAAAGTTTACAATGACCTACTCATCTCTAGTGGCACGGATCTATATAATGTTCTCATCTCTCTCGACCTCTCATCCGCTTCGACATTGTCGACCACTCCATCTTCCTTTTTCGCCTTCGTTATGATTACGGATTTTCTTCCTCCTTCATAGCATGGTTTGATTCATATATATCCGACCGTTCTTTTCGAGTCTGTTCAAATTCATCATAATCTCTTCCCACCCCTTTGTCCTCGGGGTCCCACAAGGTTCAGTCCTAGGACCCCTGTTTTTCCTTCTTCTACTTGGCGATCTCTCTCTGTTTTTCAAACCTTACTCCTTTAACGTCATGCAATACGCCGATAACATCCTTATATGCTCACGCAACTGCCCATCGCATACACGATATCGCAATTTCTGCCTCAAACTGTCTTTCTTCTATCTACAAACGTCCCTCCCATCTTCGTCTCGTTCTAAACCCAGACAAACCCAAAATAACGTGGATCCTCCCCGTCAACCTTGCATATCTCCTCCCCTTGTATCTTTTGCCTCATCAACCATCCCCATAGTCCGCAATATCACTTTCTTAGAATTCCATTTCGATAATTACCTTTCCATTAAATCCTCTGTCCGCGACAAGGTCTGCTCGTCTAACTTAATTATTCGTGACATCCGCCGTATCCGCCGCCTTATCGACTACCGTTCTTATATGTCTCTTCTTTAATCGCTTCTTTTCTCTAAGATCGATTACTGCCTCAGCCTTTTCGCCAATTGTCCAAAATCCATCATCCTACCCCTACACCGCATCATCAACTTCGCCATTGGAGTGCCCCTACGTCTCCACCGCTTTGACCACACATATGCATATATTGCCCAGCTCTCCTGGCCCACCATCTGCATCCTAATACAACTCCGTCTTCTCGTAACTTTTCGTCTCATCGCTGTCGGCTCCCCATCGTTCATCAACCTCCCTTTCTTAGACGACACTCGTCCCACCTCGCCACATTCCACTCATACTTATTTCAATGTCATAAAATTTTAATTTTACATTCTATATGTTTGTTTTCTTATTTGTTTGTTATTTTTCTACGTGAGCTTGTAAGCGCCCATATGCGCACATTTGCCACTTGTAAAAAATACAATGATTGACAATACAATTTAAACTGTGAAGACAACAAATTAAAATTACAGAATATCCTGGTTATACGCTATTAAAATATTCATTTCAAGTGTCCTTTGTAATAAAATAAATACTTGGTTAATTAAATAACCTTGTTAAATTGTTTCTCTATTTGCTTGCTTAGTAAATTTGTAACAAAATTGAATCTCAATTCATTTAATTTATATAATTGAATGTTTCCTACAATTACATAAATGTATGCTTTCTTAGCAATACATTATTTTCGTGTATTAAGTACAACCAGGTTGATTCAACATTACTGTATTTTGATTTAATTTTATTTAATTTTATTTTTATTAATTTTATTTAATTTTATTTATAATTTAATTATACATATATTAACATAATATTTTGATTATCGAACTCGCCACCGAGTTCGATAATTTAAGTATTATATTAATTCGTAAAATTTTATCACATTATCAATCAATATAAAACCATTTTTGAAGATATGACTCAAATCGAGCTAGAAAATACAGAAGAAAATCAGGCTCAGTCAAACCTGGATAGCCAGCTTCACACGGACTGGACATTTTGGTGTCTAGAACCATCAAGAGAACGTAATAAAACATGGGACGATTTTCTAAAGAATATCAATACAGTTTCATCTGTAGTTCAATTCTGGTCGACATTGAATCACATGAAACTTCCGCTTAGGTTAGACAGCGGTATGGATTATTATTTCTTTCGTGATGGTATAAAACCAATATGGGAAGATCCCGCAAACAGTAACGGAGGTGCTTGGACACTGACAATCCGCCGTACACGAGATGTTGATCAGTTTTGGATAAATACACTGCTTGCTCTTATTGGAGAGCAATTTATCGATGAATTTGGTAAAGACTGCTGTGATATGATTAATGGATGTAGAATCCAAATCCGGATGCCAAGTAAAATAGCTAAAAACGAGCGCAAAGATAAAATCAGTTTATGGACAAAATACTTTGACGATGAAGATACACAGAAAACTATAGGACATATATGGCAGAAAATTTTAGATGCAAACATTGCTGCAGGGTCTATGGCCTATGATTGCCATGATAGTAAGAAGGTGGGACAAATAGGTAGAAGTCACATCGCTCTATACAATCTTTAAAATTAGCAAAGGTTGTTTAGTCTTCTGATTTTATAGAATTTTATCATTTCTCTGTATATAAGTGTTTTATAATATACGTTAGTGATATTATTATATTAGCTACCTGTTTTGAATTTGTTAAAAACAGCAAATTTTATCTATATTTAGAAATACTTTTATACTTTAATAAATTTATAGATAACAGTCACTTTTCATTTTTATTTAATCACTTTAATCTTTGTTTTAGTAAGCAAAAAATATTTTAACCTTTTCACTCAACTTTTCGTTCCTGTAAATTTTTGTCGTTAAATTTCTTGTAAATTAATTTCGTTCTACTATTCATGACTATTAGGTTCATTCCCTCTCACGAATCTCGAAAACCTGCGAATTATTAATACAGTTTGGAAACAACTGTACAATACAATATACTTCCCAAATTCTAGACAGTCTTACCCATTAATATAGTAATGCAGCAATATGTAACAATAAATTACAACACATGTTTTCGCGAGCATAATAATGCTGTGTCGTCGTCTGTCGATAATCAACAGGAAGGAAAAACGAAAGCCCGTAATTTACGTCGTTATTTTAAAATTATTTGCAAATTATACTGTAGGATTTGATTTTTAATTTTAATTTAAATTATGATGAGTTAATTCCGCAAGTTACTTCACTCCTATCTATAAGCCAATGTTAATGAACCTCATCATCTACTGGTGCAATACCTACGTGTCGGTCCTTTTAATATTGACTGACCATCGCTCGACTCTCTGCTGTATTGACAGTAAAGATCAAATGAAAAACTTCAGTCTTACATTTTTCAAATTTAATTGAAATTATTTTTGATTTCAAATTATATCAGCCTTAGTACGGGAAGGTACAACCTTCAATTTGAAAACCTACTATTTTTGCAATTAATAAATAGGATTAAAGCAACGTGCAGAATGAAGTCATCATAATTTCAATTGTAACAATCACTGAGCAGGCATATCAACTTGACATTTTAATTTTATATTAATTAATATTTTTATTTTAAAATGCATTGTTCTCATCTGTCTTTTAATTTTAATGCTTAATTTAAAGTTTTCAATGAAATTTATTAATTTATAAAAACATCGAGTCTTTGTACAAATTAGTATTACATTGAGGTTTTATCGCTTGATGGGTTCAGGCTTAATGGAATTCTATAATTCTCTTTCTTTTCCATGCTCTCTATGATGCACGCGGCATTAAACCTCTGGACTGCCATGCTCACACGTTGGAACATGAACGACATGGCACGCTGGTCCACGGTGGCATGCTTGAAGCGTCAGCTAAGTTCCTTTAAGAAAACCAGTGACTCAGGCCGATCAATCCGTGAGTCTCTAAGGCGACTGACGTAAATGAGTATATGCGATCGTTCATTTCAGAATATTTTTGCCGTTTTCTGAATTCGGCTAACTTGGCGGCTGATCTTGCGTGATGGGTTGCAGAGGCCTGGCAACTCTTCGCCAGGCTATTTACGCAAGTGAAATCCCATACCAACCACTTACCGGCCGACCACGGGACAACTGTGATACTATCTGGGCGCCTTCCATTATCACGAGAGATTCCGCTGGGCTCAAGCCGACTCGGGATGTTCGCAGCTACCATGGCCATCCTTATGATGCTATTGACTTCGGCGTGTCGGCTATGTCGAGATATACTGCGTTGGCAATCAAGCCCATGAACATCTGGGAATACCGTCATTGTCCCACATTTGCATGTGTAGGGTTGGTGAAAATGAATGCCTAGTCGAAATGCAACCGCGATAGATAGACTCCGGTCATCCAATCGATTTCCAACTGATGAGATTTTGAGGGCGAAGAGAAAGTAACCCGAATGCGGGGATGCGGATGCTAAAATACGTGCACGATCCTGCGGAGTAGTAACTTCGGACAGTACCTCTTGCATTAGCTTGTAATAAACCGGACGGGACCATCGTTTTTGGGAAACATTTTCAACGGAACATCGCCTAAATAAATCTCTCACCAGCGAAGGATTGTATCATATAGGAGTTGTGGATTCGGCTGGATCGGTTGATTACTCGGAGAAGTTAGGATTTTACGCAGGAGTTCAGCGGTCGAGAGATTGGATGTAGGCAGGGAGCATCGTATCCTTAACAGTGCAAACTCCTAGACCGCCATACTTGATTGGTAGGGTTGCCTGCTTCCATGCCGTGTCGGATAGAGGTAAGTTAAGAACGGCCTGAAGGATCTTGCGTAACAAACCGTCATGTTTAGTCACTAAATCTACCGAGAAAAGACAGATTGCATCGGAGGAAGTAAGATGATTTTGCGAGATTGAAACAGTTCCTTAGAAGGAACATTGCATCTTGCCGCGAAAGATCCCGGATACTAGATCCATGAGCTCAAGTTTGATATAAACTCCGTCATTTGTTTATCAATGCTAGCATTAGAACTAATGGGGCACCCCAGTAATGTGGCTGAGTTGTGATCTGTAATGGTAAATCCTGTGAACCGTTCAAGTAGACGATTGTTTGTCTTCATGTTCTTTGCGATGATTCCACATTTGCTTGGATTTAAACACAAATCAAGATCTGAACCGAGTAGTTGGATGGTTTTAACATCCTCCTCTATGTCGTTTACAGACCCGCCCAAAGTACAGTCGTCCATGCACCATACACGAAATTGTGATTTCCCTAGTTGTGACATTTCGAATATTGTGAGCGAAAAGAGGAAAGGACCCAAAGGATCTCCCTGCTGAACACCCTTTGCCGAGTCGATTATGTTTAGTCCGTGAAAAAGGTCAGTCGGGTTCGCATAACATGGTTCGACGAAATTGTGCATGACGGGGATCTTTTTACGAACCTGACGTAACATAGCCGACCTCTTTAGGCAGTTGAACGTGTTGGAGAAGTCCAACTTGATCATGGCGGATCCTGGAACGACATGCTTATCTAAGAAGTGTCGGGCTGCGTGGACTGTGGTTTCGGCACCGCGGCGGATTCCAACCCTCAACTGGTGTGGTATAAAGTGAGTCGCTAATAATTTGGATGCGTGTCGAGCCTCAATTTTACCAGTCAGAAGACGGAAGAAGCATCCTACTGGCGCCAAAGAAGATGCGACGGATTCGCTCTGGTATATTACCTGTCACCACAAATCGTGTGAAAGCAACTATTGAAAGTAAAAGGTTGTTACCCGCAATGCCGGCGGACGGGCATATAAGGTCCTTTAAGTGAAGAGGTGTTAATCTGTCTGGGCCCTCTGTCGATGCGGAAGGGAACGAATTTATTGCATGCGTTACGGATTCGCACGATACCATTCCGGTGAAAATAGGAACGCTTTGGGGGGTCTACTTCGAGATCACCGACGCAAGCAACTTGGGTGTAAATTAGGCATCAAATGATGGGCTGGAAATCCTATAGAAACATCCAAAGTGTGGATGTCGCGTTGTGCCTCATTAAGAGGGCTAGATACAGGTAGTTGTTTGTCTCGAAGAAACTCCAATGTTTCCTGACAGGGGACGAGGAAGGAGTCATCACTGCTTAATAATCGGACTGTTCCAAATACATCCCCGTCCTCCAGTTTCTCAGACACTCGCTTGCTCAACCAACCACGTTTCTGATTGTCTGTAAATGGGGGCTGTCTATTACATGTCGTGATGTGCTCGGACAGACAAACACATTGTATAGATATAGCGTTAAAAGACACATAGTTTTGTTTCAAAATATTTGATAAACAAAGAGTAGATTTGACATTGTAGCGCTGTGGGTTTCGAAGGACTTGCTTGGAGAATGCCAACAAGGCTATCCAGACTCGTTTATCTCCAACGTCCGACACAATCGCGGAAATCAAATCAGACAAGCGGGTTGCAATTTCTGGTCAAGCGGCGCGGGGAATCCTTCGAACTGTGCGAACACCCTCAATCATTAGACACGCAGGTGGGTGTAGCAGGTCGCTAAATCGGGGTCCGTCTCTGGGTTTGGCTGTATATCACCGTTACGGGGCGAGAAGAGAGTGCATATTTCCAAAGATGTCGTGTATAATAGGTGCACGTCCAGAACCCGAACAACCAGGCCTTGGTTCATGATGATGAATTGTCCCGGTAACTGTCAGTCTGAATGTTCTCTGACAAATCGAGCACTGACCGGATTCGAGCATGGTTGTGTTTCGAATCACTTGATTCACGTTGCTTCGCTATCTCGTAGCTCCATTATTTTCTGAAGTCGTTCTTCTGAAATCGTTCTTTGTAACGATTTGAGATATAAAGTCATTTATAAGTTAATTTTATTCTTAGCGTATTATTGCTAAAATGAAACAGGCAAAACCTTATTTTTAAATAAAAAAATGGCAGAGACGAAAATATCATTACACTGAACATATCTTCAAATAGGATTTAGTAAAAGCATACATTCAAATTACAATGAGATAATTTGTGCAATGACCTGCAATGTCCTCGAAGGTCCGACTTACGAGACTGCACTTGTCTGGTAGATACCCATCCAAACCGTGAACAACCACCAATAATAAATCAAGTTTAGTAAGATGAATATATCTTGTATAAAAAAAGATTTATTTTAACGTGGCAAATGCGTGCCAGCGCACGCTTACATGACCACAACAAAACAAAAATGTAAATCATGTGTCGATAAGGTGTGAACGAAGGAGGTGTTTGAATGTAATAAAGGAGGGAGCTCGGCAGACAGCGAGATGGAGTTGATTCCAGGTGAGTGGGACGGCGACGAGGAAGGATCGTAGATCGTAGTTGTTGGAGTAATTGTGAACGTAGAGTAAGAGGGTATGATGGGAACGCAGCGAAAGCGAGGTGAAAGCGAGTGTCGTCTAAGAAAGGAAGGCTGATGAGCAATGGGGAGCCGACATCGATGAGACGAAAAGTTACGACAAGAAGGCGGAGTCTGATGCGGATGTGGATGGTGGGCCAGAATAGTTGGGCAAGATATGTGGATATGTGGTCGAAGCGACGAAGACGAAAGAGCACTCGAACGTCGGAGTTGATTATTCGTTGTAGGGTAGGATGATGGATTTTGGATAATTAGCGAAAAGGCTAAGGCAGTAATCGAATGTTTGTATATACAAAAATTTAATGTACTCATTCGCGAATCGTACAAAGTGTGCGATTCAAAGCATAACTTTGTAGTCTTCTCTGCACCGCTTCAAAATTCAAGAGTTTCTGTTTGGTAATTGGATAACTTACTTGTGCACAATATTCTAGATGCCGCCTTTCTAAGGTGATAAATAACCTCTTGAACGTTTGTGCATTTAACCTAATAGCGTGTATTTGGCCCGCTGCTATGTTTGGTCGATATAACGATTTTGAAACCTGATAACATAGCAGTTCCTCTTGATGACCTCTAATCCTTATTCTGATACATCGTCTGTTATTTATTAGTCAATCCATGAAAATGACGTTTATTTTAAATTTCATTTTTTTAACTTGATTTAAATCAATTAAAATCAATTTATAAAAATTGATTTTAATTTTAAGTTTTATTTTTATATAAATATTAATTGTATAATCAATTAATATTTATTAATTGTTAACGTTCATCAACCTTCCTTTCTTAGACGATACTCGCCCCACCTCGCTATCGCTTAGTTCCTGTCGTACCCTCTTATTCCACGTTCCTAATTACTCCAACAACTACGGTCTCCGATCCTTCCTTGTCGCCGCCTCACTCGCCTGGAATCAACTCCCTCTCGACGTCTGCCGCGCTCCCTCCTTTATCACATTCAAACACCTCCTCCGTTCACACCTTCTCGACACCTGATTCACAGTCTTGTTTTGTTGTGGTCATGTAAGCGTGCGCTGGCACGCATTTGCCACATTAAAATAAATCCTTTTTTATAAACTCTTAAATAATGCAAATTTATTATTATTTATTTATTATTTATAATTATTTATATTTAATAGACTCAGTTATCTGACTTGTTATACTGACAAGTTATTATTGACATATGGACTGTTTTCCCAGTAATATAACTTCTGTCGAAAATACCGAAACTGTATTATTGATACGACATTATTATTTTGTTATTTTCGAGCTGATGAATATTATTTCTATATCTTATATTGGAGAAGTATAAATGCATGAATAAAGTAAGATTAGTATAAACAATTAAAGCAATGTATAGGTATAGTTCAACTTATTAAAAGTTAGAAAATCATAAATCATAATTTAATCACATAGATTAAATTAATTTATGTAAAAATGAAGAATAATCATGAAGTAACTAAATTGTTTTAAATTGTGAAATATGAATTTGCTCAAACTTTACATCGATAAAAAATATTTTTCAAAGGATATGAAATTTTTTACATTAAAATGCTAAAAATACAATAAAATTTCTAGAATAAATAATAAATTGTACATTTAAATAAATAAAGGTTTTGTTAAATAACTATATAAAAAAATTAGAAATTAAAACATGCAGAAAACACAAATCTTATTTCAAGGAGAGAATTTGTTGTAGAGCAATGAAAGGTAGGGGAAGGTGATTTATGTATAAGATAGTCGATCTTTGCTCTGCGGAGTGCTGCATTAATCCAACGACCAGTTCTGTCGTTGAAGTCACCAAGTAACATGTCATAACCGCTCCCCAATATTTGATCCAGAAGGTCACGGTTCTTGTGAATTTATCCTGACCGAATATCGGCATTGGCTACACTAATACGCTTACCTTCTTACAGTGATATAACTAAACAAGATAGGGCTGGACAATTGTAGTTTAATAGGAGGGATGATCTTAACGAGCCCTTCACTAGGGTTAAAAGACCTTGAGATTAAGATGAGTGAGGGGGTTATGTACGCAGTAAAGTGGGTGTAGATGCGCTTAGAGATAAATCTAGTAATATCCTGGGGGGGACGGATAGACTGCGTCTCTTGACGGACTATAACATCTGCTACTCTACAAGATAGAAGGTTTAGGGCGGATGCAACTCCTGAATTCCACCGAAGGATATTAAGTGAAAAATTCTCTCGGTTACTTCCCATTGCGTAATGTGACCGGAGTGGGACGCCCTACACCTAGTCGGAACCAGGGACGGTAGGTTGCCATTTCCGCCTTCAGTCTCGACAGGTGGAGTAATATCCCCCACGGGCATTATCTTCATTTCCCGACGCAAGTCTCCAACATTTTCCGATCTTTGCCAGTTTAAAATAGGCTAATAACTGCGGAGACGAAGCAATTCGTATTTTTTGCTCTTGGTTTTTTTTCTCGATTTAGCCACGGTTGTAGGTGGACTTAGAGCCCCATCAATCTGTGAAATGAGGTTATTTATCAATTCGGTAATCTTATCCATTGATTCTTGGTGCTTAGCCTCAATAAGCCGTAAGATGTCTAAGTTGGACATCCTTATATTATTAGCGGAACAAGCATATGCGAAGCTGGCTGGCTTTATCTGAGCTACCATATGACGTTTCTTGTAACTTTTGAAGCAAGCACATTTTCTCGACCAGACTGAGTGGACCTCCCCACAGTTAGATCAGTGCTGAGATCTTTCGAATTTGTCTGAATGGTCATTCAGAGAGCCACACATGCAATCTCTATTTTTTAATAATTTTTTACACATTGTGCATTTGCTTGTATTTAAAATATCTCTGCCGGGAGTGTTGCCCAAAATACAAAATATATGCCACATTTGTGTATGTGAACTCATTCCAAATTTATGCAAAATTAAAAGTTAGGAATACACTTGTTTGTACATCCACTAAAGTTTTATCGTAAGTAGTGAATTCATTGCGAAAACTATCACAGAAATAAATTAAAATTATAAGATTTTTTAATACAGAAATAAATGAGATAAATAAAAAATGTAGCAAATAGGTAAGATAAAAAACAGTCATTATAAAAAACATTTTCTAGTCTCAGTCTTCTTATCTGGAAGTGGGATCAGAATCAAGATTATTACGTTTAAAGTAATGTAATTACGTTCAGATTGCAAGTGTAAAAAAATGCATGTTTGCATATTCATCCTGAGCTCATAATAATTAAAATTTTCTTAATAAAAAACATACAGAATAAATAAAATCTAACTAAGAAGTTAGCAGAAAGCATTGCTATATGTAATTATTGCCTCATTTAACACTTTCAGTCTTCAGTTAGCCAGTAAATTAGAAGGGTCGGGTGCACACCAACCACATCAACGTGCAGTCTTCCGACTGAACCACTCAGGGTCCTTTACACCTGAGGATCTAGTCGATTATGGTTAGTAGTCGCGATGTTAGGAGCTTCAGAATTCTTAGTCTTGGTTTTGAAGGACATTCTCTTGAAAAAAGACTAATCCAGAGATTGCTCAATACGCACATGAGCACTCCCTCTTAATGACAAGCGTTGGGCCCGTTTCAATGTTCATCTAGCTTTGTTCACAACATTCTTGAATCTATTCAAGTTTAATTCGGCCGTCCATTTAGCCGTAATGCTTAACCCCAGGTATCTTACTCGATGTGAAATTGCTGCAAGGGGTTGATTATTCAGAATGAAAGAGGAGAGATGATATTGCTAGCCTCTTGAGCTTTTTCTTTGTTGCAGGGGTGCCATTAAAGACAACCACCGGCGATTTAGGAGTCGAGAATAAGATTGGATTTAGGAAGCTAACCTTTTAATTTTATGAAGAAACGACTGATCTTCGAGACCACATCTTTGCGCCTGTGTCCACAAAACATGGATGTCGTATCATCAGCGTATGCCACTAGATGTTGATCACGTTTAAAGGGTTTGAATTTAACAATGAAGGCAGCATGAAATGGGATGGGTAAAAGTGCGGATCTTTGAGGCACATTTGTAATAGGATAGAACTTCCGTGCATCAGGGTCATATTCGTAAAAGAATCGCTTAGTGCACAATAATATCTCCACCCTGTTAACAATTCTCACAGGAAACCCAACAAACCTGATAGAAGATATATTAAAAGGAATGGAGATGCGGTCGAATGCAGTATAAAAGTTAAGAAAGACAGATACAGCAATCAAATGACTGTTTTCTCGACTAAACTGATGCACTTCACTGATTGCTGAATGAACTGAACGACATTTTGCAAACCCATGAAAACTAGATGAAATTAACTTCCGCTTACTTGAATGTTCGGGGATTCTATGAGCAACGCTTTCTCGAAGAAGAGAGTTATAGAGATTTGAAATGGGTCGCAGATATTTAGGACAAGATACTTACTTTTTATTAGGTAAAATATTCTACGGCCAATATTGATGCCTGCAACATCGGAGGGGAGGCTAAATTGTAATGGCAACTTCATTACTCTGATTGTCTGTCGAAAGCAGCTGACAGACGCGAGTGTAGAATGGCGAACGGGCTTTTGAGATACCCGGACGTGGGCCAAGCACCTGCTCACTCCGTTCACACTCACCTTCCACACCTGCTCCGTTCACACCTTCTCGACATACGATTTACATTTTTGTTTTGTGTGTGGTCATGTAAGAGTGCGCTGGCACTCATTTGCCACGTTAAAATAAATCATTTTTTTAAAGTCCCTACTCCTAAAGTCGCCCAAACGTGGGATTGGTTAGAGAGAATGAGTGGCTCCATAATTGTGATAGGATAGTGACTCCTCCAGAACGATATCAAGACATATGCTACCAATCCGAACCGATGCTCTTCTCTTCCAGCTGACAAACTTCTTGAATATATTCCAATAGGAAGACTGGGAGGATTAAAGCGAGCAATGCTTGCCCTATCACCTACTCAGCCAGAGTTTATACCTAGAACTCTAGGATTCTTTCGAGAGGGCCTGTCTGAGAGTAAAAGTAACAGAGAGATTTGAAAGGTATAGCATTTTAGCTAGGTCCTTGAGTTTTGTCGGGGTGGGATTGAATATACAACTTTTATAGGTAGTCAAAATAATCGCGGTAGCTTGCGAAAAGAGATAGGAATTAAATCAGGTCAGACTCGAATTACCTACAACCAGGAAGAGTTTGATAGCTGCCTGGAAAAAGGCCAGTATGATTGGATCTAAGTAAAATCTCCTCCTTAGCAACGTGTCTTCTTCAAGCCGCCAACGGAGTAGGTCGTGCGAGGTGGACGGTGAGAGAACAGACAAACTAGTTGGGTCCAGAGCTGGGAAGGTTGCTTTTCTCAAATCCAGACACAACAGAGGGACCATTGACCATCACATGGCTGGCGGGTAAATTATCATCATTTCCCTTATCGTTGTTGGAGCTAGCGAGTGTATTAATGGATTTATACATGTATTAATTAATACATTATTTAATTAATCCATGTATTAATACATGGATTAATTTTCCCATCGCTTTCTCCTCTGAAAACGTATTGTAGGTGGAGTTGCCGATTCGGACCGTTTGTTCGATGTAATCAGGACAGACTATAAAATAGGATTAGTACCATTAAAGTTTACAAACAGACTAATTAACATGCTTTGAAATTGAACCATGTTTTCCTTCTGCTTCAAATCAATAATTCTAATTATCTCATCCATCGTGATAAGTGGAGGATTATTGTGATCTGCAGCTTCGATAAATGTGGTCGGAGAGTCGTTAGCTGGCGGTAGTATATGTCGTTTTCGATCAGCTTTAAACTCCTCGTATTGCTTTGACCATCCTGGATGACCCTTTCCGATACCGGAACAGGAAGTTGGCCCTGGCCATGGATCAATTAGACATTATATTCGTTATTTTAACTGTCGCCATAATCGGTCGAGCCAAAATTTGATATATTAAGAGTGAAACAATATTCCTTCGCGAGAAAGAATACAGTTCAGTATTGTGTTATACTTTACATACAGTGCAGTATTGTGGCGACATTACTTAAAGCAAAATCATTTGATGGTATTTAAACCATTAAATGGGCAACTATACAGCAAAAATTTGAATGCACATGGCGGAGGTATCAAAGAACTCAAATTCTGATAAATACAGCAATTTTCCAAAGAAGTTTGTATTGGATGTTCTTCAACTCAACGTCACAGCGATGAGGTCAGAAATGTGTTGTTATCTTCAGGCGATGGGGAGGTGCTTCCCCCATCCCTAAAAAGAGAAACTTGATTTTAATTAAAGTAACAAGATTTATAGGAAGGGATCAACTGTACAATAACTTTCTGAGAAATTTCTCGCTTCAGTATAAGAACAGGATTTTGTTTAATTTTGTAAATATTCACCCCTTTGAGGTGAAAATTTCTTTTGTAACATCTGATCTCGCAATGAAATACGCGGAATATTTTTCCGATAATCTTAAAGAGTTCGGTGAACTTACCATAAAGCCCATCCTGGCTTCGATCGAAGTTACCAATCTACCATGTTCAATGGATGACGATGACAAGCAATCGTTTATGGCGACTTTCAAAGTTTCTAGTATGAGACCAATCGTGGGTAGGGACGGGAACCCTATCCCGGTTGGATTTTGTACTGCCCCAGTGGAGATAGCTGAAACTCTATCAAAATCGTCTTCCAACGCGTTTATAGGGTTCAACATTTGTTTTTCAATGATCGAAATAGACAAATTATCATACCCCAGTGCAGCCGGTGTCACAAATGGTGGCACCGGGCCTCCAGATGCAGTGGGATCCCTACATGTGGTACCTGCGGATCAGTCTCTTGTCTATCTATGTCCTCAAATGACCGTTGATCGGCTCTCCCATCATGTTCAAACTGCGGGGTAGCGATCATGCATGGCGCGGGAGCTGCAGTAAGTTTAAGGCGTACAGAAGCATTTTTATTCGTCCAATTAAACCTACAACTTCCTTCTCTTGTGTGGCCGCACAGCGCATGGACGACACCGATATATCCCGGTTGATAGATATAAAGATAGAAGTGTCGCATAGAAGGTTGGAAAACCTTATACTAATGGTCGTGAGTGCTATCAACAAGAATCCCACGATTCCAGTGGCATCTGTTCTTCCAGAGTCGAAAAAGAGGGGGCTTCGGCCCATGCCGTCCCCCTGATCAAGATCGGAAGCTTATTCGACGTAAGACGAAGGGAAATGACGATATTGCCTAGGTAACAAGTACCTTCTATGGAGAGGACTAGTTGTGGAAAGAGCAACCTTCATGCACCTAGCTTTGTCAAGGTGGGCAATCCCCCATCCAACTAATCCATCACAATGCAGAGTACTCGTGAGCCTTTTTCACTGAATATCCTTCAGTTTAACTCGGGAGGAGTTTCTGCCCTTAGACTTCTATCTGGTAGACATGCAGATGTTATAGTCCTCCAGGAGACGCGGTCTATCCGTTTTCCCCATGACATTACTCGATTTATCCCTAAGCACATTTGTTCCCACTATACTCCGTACAAAACCCCGCCTCACTCCTCTTCATCTCAATGGCTTTTAACCCTAATAAAATGCTCCTTAAGATCGTCCCTTCTACTTGACTATTCTTGTTCAGCCTTTTCTTGTTTAGTAATTTCACTCTGTAAGAACGCCTCAGTCTAGCCAATGTCTACATTTGTCCAGTGATATTCACAAGAACTGTGACCTCCTGTATAGGATTATTGATAGCGGCTATGACATGATACATGGTGACTTCCAAGACAGAACTGGTCGTTGGATAAATACAGCACTCCTCAGAGCCAGGAACGGTTATCTTATTCACAAACCACCGTCTCCCACCTTTCATTGCACATCAATAAATTCACTCCTCACCCTTTTACTACTCAATGAGAGGAGTTTTTGAAACCACACTGTACGGAGCAGTCGCGACAACATCTGTCCACATCTCATTACTTGATTCGTTGGCAGATAGAAGAGAATTCGCTGCTTCGAAGGAGATTCCGTTTTGATCCTATCAGTGCCTTTCTTTCATGCAGCTATCCAACGCTTCCCCCGAATTAGTAATGATAGTTTAACCGAATTTAATTCCTACCTCTTTACACAAGCTACCGCTATACTTTCGACTACCTACAAAGGTCGTGTTTACAGTCTCACTCCGACAAAACTCAAGACCCTAGCGTATATGCTCCGTATTCCCAACCTCTCTGCTTCTGCCTGGCAAGTTCTCTCGAAAGAATATTGGATCATTAGATATAGGTTCCAACTGGGTAAGGATAGGGCAAGCATCGGTTCCCTTAATCCAATCTTCCTTCTTGAAGATATTTAAGAAGGAGAAGGTTGTCTTTTGGAAGGAAAGAGCCTTTTGTTGGATTGGTAAAATAGGTATTGACAAAGTTTTGGAGGAATCACTATCCTTACATAATTTTGAAGCCACTCAATCACCTCGAACAATCACGCCTTAGAGAGACTAGGAGTAGGGATCTATCTGTCGCAGATATCCTTAACTCAAGAGGGCCTCTTTCGGGCACCTTCAAATTCGTCGCTCCACTCTCTTCTCGTGTCTGTCAACTTTTGACAGCAGAACAAAGAAGAGAAGTGACCGTCACAATGCTTTTAGCCGCCCCATCCGATGTGACCGGCATCAACAATAGTAGACGAATATTTTTACCAACGAACAATCCGATCTCATGTCCTGAGGACCAGCGACCCATATCGATTCAAAATTTCCTCGCCTCGATCTATGAAAAAGCGCTTTCGCGTAGAATCCGCGATCATCTGTATAGTCGAAATTTAATCCCGCCAGATTTCCATGGGTTCGTCAAAATTCGCTCGGTCCATTCAGCAGTAGGTGAAGTGCATCAGTTTTGTCAGGAGAATAGTCATCAACTTGTTGTGGATGTTTTCCTTGATTTTTCTTCTGCATTTGACCGCATCTCCATTCCCTTTGTTATTTCTTCTCTCAAGTCTCTCGGGTTGCCTGCTTGAATTGTTAACAGAATGGAGGTATTGCTGTACACCAAGCGATTCTTTTATGAAGACGACCCTGATGCGCGTACGCGTCAGTTCTACCCTATTACAGGTGTGCCTCAGGACTCCCCTCCTATCTTATTTCTTGCTGCTACCATTGAACTCTTTAAAATATTTAAATGCGAACAACGTCTAGTGGTATACGCTGATGATACCACAGTCCTGTTTTCTGGACGCAGGTGCAAAGACATAGTCTCGGACATCAACCGTTTCTTTTTAAGATTAAAAGACCAGTTATCCAAGTCCAATCTTATTTTAAACTCCACCAAATCGCAGGTGGTTGTCTTTCATGGCGCCAATGCAACAAAGCAAAAGCTTAAGAGATTAGCACTCTCTGCCCTCTTCTCCATTTTGATTAATCAACCACTCCCTATCTTCACGAGTCGAGTAAAATATATGGGTTTCACCGTTACGGTGAATTGGTTGGCGAAAGCGGACCTGGATAGACTTAAACGTATCCTGAAGAGTGCTAGGTGGGCCCTGAAACGTGCCCAGCATCTGTCATTAATAAAAAACCCAGGTGCGCCTCGGCGACAACTGGGCTATCTCGGGATTAGTATTATTCTCAACAGGACGTCCCACAGAGCAAAGGCTAAGGTTTCTTAAGTTCCTCGTATCTCATTTATCCAGCATAGTCCGCGCCGATTGGATTATTCGGAAGGGGGTGGAAGACCCCGGGTGGTTCAGTCAGAAGGCGGCGTGTTGGATCGGTTGGGGGCTTTGATCCTTCTCGACTGAGGCTATGAAAGAGAAAGGGGAGACGAAGAATAATAAAGTTAAGTTCTGTCATTTTTATCTGACTTTATTGTGACCTACTTTTTCTTGCATGCTATATATTTTGGTGTATTTAATAAAGTCTTTATTATTATATCTCTACCAAATCGTCAATCAATCGTCGTCGGTCCTATTTATCGTAGCCCTTATTCTACAGCTAATTACATTATCACTGATATGTATCGTTATGCCAATATGCACAATCTACTGCTTATATGTGATTTGAATATAGTAGACTGGCAAAATTATTCACCCGAACCCGCCTGTGATGGTTTCTCCTGCCCACTACTTAATTCTATTAACACTCTTGATCTTCTTCAGCATGTGCGTCATTTCACACGTTTTAATTAAGATCAACATTATTTACTATATATATGCCTTAGTCGGATAAACAATCTATAGAAAAAGTTATATCTCGAACCTTTAGGAGCATCGGATCACTACATTATCCTTTTGGATTCCTGCATTTAACTAGACTTCATTCGTAATTTATCATTCAAATTCAATTCAATATTTTAAAACAAATTTGTTTTTAGTTCGTCAGTACCTTTCCATCATGTGCTGGCTAAATCCCTTTGTAGTGGGTGTCAATAGCGCATGGAAACATTTCAAACGGTATTATTGGATTTGCTTTGGTGCTATTATCCAAACAAAGTTCGAGAAGTTGGTAGCATATCAAGCCTTGGTTTGACAGTGAGCTTCGAAAATCATTAAAGATAAACGTATTGCATTTATCAAATTTAAACATGTTCAACTAGCTCATAATTCTTTTATTACTGTCCACAACCAGTTTACATCATTAAAACGGCAAAAATGACGAAATTTCGAAGAGCGATTGGCTCAGCAATCTGTCTTTAATTCTAGTTCTTGTTCAAGTATGCAAACATCAAAAATAGAAATGGGTGTTTGCATAATCTCATATCTGAATGTGGAAAATCATTTACAGTGAACAGTGGCATCGCTAATGCGTTTGCCAATCATTTCAAATTGATTTCGCAACACTCAAACTTTCAAATAGTTAATATTCCTGCTGAATCATTTTCTAGTATTTTTGATTTATTTTCTGTTGAGGATGTATGACGCGAACTAAATAATATTAAATCAGCAGGGTCAGTATGACCATAATCATTGCCTCCAATATATTTTAAATCTTTATCTAATGATATTTGCTTTTCAATGTATTGGATATTTTTTGCGTCTATAAGTACTGGCTGTATACCTGAAATAAGAAAGCTTTCATTTATTAGACCTTTGTACAAAAAGGTGATCGTTCTAATATCGACAATTATAGACATGCCAGTTTAACATGTGTGTTGTCGAGTCGTGAAGCGATTGTTGTATAAATATATAAGAAAATATTCGTATCAAGTATATGTAAAAAGTGTGTTTTCAGAATGGCACAGCACATATATGAGTGTGCCGCAAGGAAATGTGTTAGGACCTTTACTATTTTTTACTATCCTTTTACTATTTTTACTATTAATGATCTACCTGACATATTGAGTTCTGATTCACTGCTTTATGCGGACGATCCCAAGATATGGAGAGGTATAGAATCCTTAGGTGATTGAGTGAAATTACAAATGGATATCATTGCCATTGTAAATTAGGCTGTTAAAATGATTTATTAAATCATTTTAATAATTGATTAAAGTGTATCAATTTGATGAAACGAACGGACTGAACGAACGGAATTAACGAGCAGACTGAACTAGCGAACATGATGGACTGAACGAACTGATCGAACGGACTGAACGAACAGACTCAACGAACGGCTGAACTAACGGACTGAGCGAACATACTGAACGAACGATCTTAACTAACGGACTTAACGAGCATACTGAACGAACATTATTATTAAATACAACAGCAGCAAAAGAGCATAGAGCTCGTACAGGCTGGGTACAGGGTAAAAAAACAATGATCTTCCAATTACTATCAATGATCTACCTGACATATTGAGTTCTGATTCACTGCTTTATGCGGACGATCCCAAGATATGGAGAGGTATAGAATCCTTAGGTGATTGAGTGAAATTACAAATGGATATCATTGCCATTGTAAATTAGGCTGTTAAAATGATTTATTAATTAATTTATCTAAATGTGCCTATATGCCAATACAATGTTCACGAAATTATATTTCATCTACATATTTCCTTGGATTAAAAAAATTGAACAAGTAAACCACTTTAAAGATCTGTACATGTAAGTTTTTTGATGATTTGTCGTATCAACGACATACGATTATGTATGCCCTAAGGCCCAACGAATGGCCCGACTCATGCGCCGTACATTTGATTAACTGAGTCCACAATCATTTCGAACTCTGGCTTATGCGATTATTTTGAGTAATTTGTTATATGGATACCAGTGTACTTATCCGAAGACTATACGTGAAGAGCTCCAGATGGAGAGTTTATTACGACGTGGAACTAAATTTGCTCGATAAGCACGGAACTTTCCATATAATGTCTGGTTGGAAATGTTTCACATGAAGAGCTGAGCTTCACTAGAGATTTTCATGGTTTGTGCCTTTTGTGGAAGGTTTTGCATAACCCTAGACACGTGCTGAATAATTTAATGGTTAAGATCTGACAGTGTATTGCTTGTACATTCATTCTATTTGTGTAGAAAATGGATTATTAATTCAACGACAATGCAGTTCAATCGGCGAATCATCATCAGGTGGAATTGGTTGAATGGGAAGATTGTGGGGTGTAGTTCGTTAAAACGATTTAAACAAGCTCTTTTAGCAACTTAATGTTTTTTTTTGCTTTATATGATGCAACTATTGAGCTTTGCTCTTAATGTTGTCATGTAATAATAACGCAGAGATTTATTAAACCCACTTTGCAAATAAATAAATTGAAAAAATGCTGCAATAAACATTTAAATTAGTAGATTGACGAATAGCAAATCACAGTAATCAAATTTAGGTTATGAGTATGATAACCGATCAATACTACTGAGTGATAATTTCGATAAATAAACACATTTTGAAAGTTCAGTTTGAACTTTCTTGGCTGCTTAATAAACTACTTACAATTACAGTTGCAGATTACAGAAAAATTTGGTTTCTCATAAACATACAATTATAATTTGAGCTTATAATTCCGAATTGGGCGATTAGAAATTGATAGATTCGCTTGATTGATGTTAGGACTCGAGCAATCCTAGAAAATATTTTCGTTTCTTATAAATATACAAGTTTCAAATTCTAAGCTGCTAACAAATAACTATTTACACATACAAATTTCACAATGAAGAAAGCAAATTCGAAGAGAGCGTCAAACACTATACATATCACGCAACATCGTAATGCGTATAAGCGGCTAGAGGTCGAATGCTGCAATAAAGGCTGTGAAGTGTGGTCTATTGTCGACATTCCTTTAAATACCGAGTCGTCACTCAAGAGCAAGGACTTTTATTGCGGCTTTTGTTCTGCTACAATGATTTCGGCCCTCCAAATGAAACTAGTGCAAGATATGGTTTGTGATGTGAATTGTTGTGATATATCATTACCTATCAACTTAAATGACGTTCGTGTCTCTCAAGACAGCACGGACCATCAAACTTCGATAAACACTTGTACCGTTAATCCTGTCGTTAAGCTGCCATTAGATGACAGTTCAACTCCTGACCTATGTGAACCGAGGATTGAATTACCTTCACTGTCATCTACGCATCAGCACGATAATACTTCAAATGTCGAACTTCAAATGCTGTCATCCTTTCAGGACAAAGAAAAATCGGTCATTCATGTTGAACAAACTACACCAGCTGTAAACAAAGGAAGGGTATGGCGCAACACTCTATTGCAACCTACACGAAACGCTGGATCGACATACCATCAATTGGGTGAAATCAGAGGTAGCGATTCGAGTGGGGCCATCGATAGAAAACATAAGGCCAAAAATAAGAATAAATCAGGAAATTATTTACCTTCAAATGGTCAAAGCATTTCTTTGGACAACGCTCCTTCTACAAACTACCGTTCGCATCCAGATAGGTCTTGCAATATCTTATTTAGTGGTATCGCTGAATCAAAGGCCAGTAACTCACAAACACGTATGAATGATGATGTGTCCAGCCTCCGTACTGTGTTCTGTCAGTTACTCTTGGAAGGTGATGAGAAGCTAGCTTCTACTCTGAAGGTTACAAAGTTGTTTCGACTTGGAAAAAAGGTGGTAGAGAAACCAAGATTGTTGAAAGTTGTATTATCTTCCGCAAAACATGCAGACCTTTTGCTCAAACGTGGTTTTCGACTTAAAGATTATCCACATCGTATTCTTAAGGATCTGAGTCTCGAAGATCGTTTAAAGTTGAAAGAAGCAAAAACAGTATTACGAAACCGGCTATCTGAAGGTGAAACTTATGCATACGAAATTTTCAGGTTGTCAGGTGGCACCCAGTAGTTCGTTGGAATCCCATAACGATCAACAGCGTCACTTAGCAGTATCCAGTTTGAATTTTGCTAGTTCGTCTGGAAAAGGTAGTTTCAACAGTCATTCATCGCAACTCTTCAATAGTGTTAGTTTCAATTCTGATCTGGGACACTTAGTTTCATTCAGCAAATTATTCACCGTTCCTAGTAATCCCTTACCACAACCCACACGCTATTTATCGATTGGGTATTCTAATCTTCGTAGTTTGCCTGCTCAAATAGTGGAGTTGAAGTATCACATGCTTTCTCATTCGTATGACATTTCCTGCGTTGCTGAGTCCTGGTTGCATCAATATATTGTCGATACCACTGTGAACATTCCTGGTTTTCGCCTTATACGAAGCGACAGGATATCAGGTAGGCGAGGTGGCGGTGTCGCCGCGTATGTCAGAGAAAATTTCCTCATATCTGAGGTGTTGAATATTTGTGACCCTTGTGGGTCTTTTGAGACTCTATGCTTCCGTATTGATCACTCAGCGACCAGTATGAACTTTTGCGTCGTGTATCGATCTCCGTCAGTAATTGCAGACACTGATCAACTAAAACTTATTTTACAATCGGTATGTTCCTCCCCTCACTTTATTCTTTTGGGCGATTTTAATCTTCCACGATCTAGATGGTCAGACTATGTCTTTTCTGATGGTAGTTCCACGGAAAGGGAAATATCTGAGTTCCTTGCTGAGGAACTCATGCTGATTCAGCATGTACAAGAACCAACTTGCTTAACTTCAAGATCGGATTCGGTACTTGATCTGGTGTTTTCCAGATATGTAGGAGACATAATCAAAGTTGATCATCTCCCTCCTTTAGGAAGTAGTGACCACTGCTTGCTCTCCTTGACGGCTGTCCCTTATTCCAGATTCTGTCCACCTTGTTCAAAAACTTACAAACGTCATTGGTCGAAAGTGAGAAGAGAAGATGTTTTGAGAGTTTACAACCAATTCCCGTGTACTTTTATGAACACGGACAAGCTATCATTGAATATGATCACTGATTACCTACATAAATTATCTGATATTCTTGCCCCTATGCGCGAATCCTCTTATGCTGCTAAGTCACCTGCATGGATAGATTCCAACGTCAGACAACTAATAAGTTCAAGAAATTGTTTATGGAAGCTTCAGCGTTCTGATTCTAGTTTCTCTGCCAGATATAAATATGTTCGAAATCTTTGTACTAGAGTGAAAGCAACAAAACGATGTGCATTCGAATCGTATATCGCTAATAATGTAACACGGAATCCAAAACTATTCTGGGCCTATGTTCGTCGCAACAGAACCCTTAATACAGAAATCAAGTATGTCCTTAATGCGGAGGGATGTATGATAACTTCTCAGAGTGGTATTGTGGAATGCCTTGCTACGTCTTTTTCGATACCGACAAATAATTCACAAAGAGCTTCTATCACTTCGCATGGTGTAGCATTAAAGCAATCTTCGCGTTTTCTTCCAGTAACGATTAGTGAGATTGTAAGTCAGCTTGATCAGCTTGACCCATTTAGCTCTACTGGCCCTGATGACATTTCTCCGTTTCTCTTGAAGAATTTATCTAGATATTTGGCTCCTTCCCTTCTTGCTATTTTTGAGAACAGTTTGAACAGTGGATGTGTTCCTGAAGTCTGGAAAACTGCCATCGTAGTTCCGATCCCAAAGAAAACCATTGCAACGGCTTGTACTGACTATAGACCAATCAGCCTGACTAGTTCTCTATGCAAAGTGCTTGAAAAGTTGATCGCCACCCGGATCAGGCATCACTTGAGGGAACTCGGAATAATGTCGTCTTCTCAGCACGGTTTCCTCCCTGGTCGTTCCTGCTTAACAAACTTATTGACTTCACGCGAAATGTGGGTTGAGGCGGTCAGTCGCGGCCAATCAATTAATGTGGTATTCATTGACTTTTCAAGAGCATTCGATCGGGTGCCGCATGAGAGCTTGGTAGCATTACTATTTAACTACGGCATTCCTGTAATGTTGTGTAATTGGATTCAAGATTTCCTACGTCATCGTTTCTTTAGGGTGAGAGTTGGCACCCATCTTTCCACTTCCAGACGCGTTTACTGTGGTGTTCCGCAAGGTACCGTACTAGGACCTCTGCTGTTTATTGTGTTCCTTAACGATTTGTTGCTGCGGATTCAGAGTCCCTGTCTTGCTTTTGCTGACGACCTCAAAATATGGTCTGTAGATGATATTGATCCGCTTGGCATTTCCCTGCAGGAAGACCTTAATGAAATATATCAATGGAGTGAGGCTACTGGTATGAAGATCAATGTTGACAAATGCGGCCACATGAAATTAGGAAGGCGTTGCGATGACCGTCGTTTTCGCCTCGGAACTTCAATTCTTAATGTCGTCATGGAGTATAGGGATCTGGGTGTCATGGTGCATAGGACATTGAAATCCCGATCAAATACAGAGTTTGCCCATAGCAAGGCTTTGCGAGCTATGTACTGCGTCAAAAATGCATTTAATCGTATTAATCCATACGTCTTCAAACGGCTTTACTGCGCTCTTGTTCGCCCGCATATAGAGTACTGCGTGCAAGCAGTTTTTCCATACACTAAGAAAGAGTTCAATAGACTAGAGTCAATCCTTCGTAGAGGTTCTCGAATGTGTATGGATGGATCATATTCATATCGTGAACGGCTTGAATTTCTAAAGATACCATCTTTGGGTCAGAGGCTATATTACCTAGACCTTGTTGCATTATGGCGAATGGTAAATGGGATAGATGGTTTTCCCTCGTGCTATGTTAAAGTTTGTTCTCAGACGCATCGTGGCCACCCGTTGAAACTATTTAAGTTTCCCCATGGTAAAGTAGTGAGTTTGGCTAGGCTCTCACATCGAGCATTAAACGCCTGGAACACGTTGCCAGGAGAAATAGCATGTACCAAGGACTTATCTCAATTTAAAGTTCAACTTCGTCAGTGGATTAACGATCATGGCATTCCGAATGTATACAATATTATGTAACCGCTATTAACTTTTTTTTTCTTCTTTTCTTTTCTTTTTTATTTCCTATGTGATCAGTTGAAACAGCCATTTGGCTATAACTTGTAATACTAATAATAATAATAATAACATGTAAAGACGTGAAAATGAGATTGACAACATTCAGAACAGAAAAGACAATTACAAGTCAAAGATATTTCATGAATCATTCCGCGTTTCTCACAAAATTTAGTGTGGTATGTATCCATGTAATGATGCACGTCAAATATGTGGTTTATTACTATCTAAAGGATTTCTCCAATTCGATTGAGTATAAGCACGAGTTAACTGATACTCAGGGTTTAAAAGTGCCGTCTTACTTTCAAGATTTCAAATATTTGTAAGAAATTCATGGGTAAGAGATAGGTTAAAAAGTTCTCTTATAAAGATCGAGCATGACTTCACCTTTGCTAGGAATCCTACGACAAGGCTCGAGCACTTCGGTGAAACCCCGACTATGCTTTCAATGCATCGAGTCTGACAGTTATCGATCTGTTTAAAGTTGGATGATTTCAGGTATATGAGAAGTGAATGTACATTTTGGTGTCATTAAGATTCCTAGATATGTGTAATTAGAACAAAATTCTAGATGTACATAGTCGATAAAAAGTTTATCAGACCGACATAGACGACAACCGCTACGGAATTTTATCACTTTTGTTTTAATCAACACTTCATTATCTTTACAATACGCAGATAAGAAGTCCAATGCGGTTTGCCCGGAACTAATGTCAGCGCTCAAATTGCTAAGTCATCAGCATACAGTATTGAAGTTGTGCCCCCGTTAATTCAGCCCCGGAAACGACACCTTGTAATGTGGACATATCTCTACGGCAGGGGTTGCAACCAAATCGACTTTATTCTTGTTCGCATACGGTGTAGAAAAGCCATCACAAACTGCCGCTCGTATTGGAGAATTGATGTGGTGACCGACCACTCGCTGGTAATATTGGGTATTGAAGCGACATTCAAAGCCAAGTCACCAAGGTCAAAGTTAATTCAACCGGATGTGCGACTACTAGAAAACAATTGTATCCGTAGGAAATACATTGATAGTGTATCGCACAAGCTTAAATCTAAATTTATCCCACTCTCGGATGGAAATAAATGTTCGTTAGATCGATGAACGATGGTCAGCACTCAAGAACACGCTATATTCTTCAGCTCACGATCTTCTTCCTTATCGCAAAATGCCTAGGAACGAGTGGATAAGTGAAGCATCTACTATGATCTCCGAACGGGGAGAGTCAAGCATGACTGTAGGAAATATCAATGAGGCAACGATTCTTATTCGTAAATTATGCGCCAGTATGTCATGATAAAGATATATATTGGCTAGAAATTGCAAAATAAGCCCAAAAGACAGCTAATAATGGTAATGCGCTTAAGTTTTTCAGTCTCATAAGAAGATTCTACACACCTAGTCAGCTTAGTGGAGTTACAGGCTTGTGGGACACCGATATGGCATGTAAAGTGTTCGAAATGTCTGCACGGTTAAAATGCTGGAGAGTTCATTTCGCAAATCTCTACCGAAAGACAGACACCTGAACATGCTCATATAACAATGTAATATTTCAAGGACGTCAAGTAGGCACTGTGCACACAGATGTATTGGAAATCGACGATAATTTCCCGAATTTCGCAAATCTCATTTGGCAAACACTTGACCAGCACAGTGAAGGTAGAGGCTTTCATCCGAGCAATGTTCTGCTTTCTGATATGACCTATGCGGATGATGTGGCAATACTGACAGAATCATATAATGATGCGCAACGTACAGCAAACCGTATAGACGAGGTAGCAAGAAAATACGGGTTGTACCTTAACATACCAAAATGTAAGTTACTCGCCATAAACCCCCCACTATGCTCAGTTATTATCGGTGGTATAACTATTGAACAGGTACAATCTTTCACTTATCTCGGAATCCGACGACTCGACGATCAAATTGGATGGATCTTGATTTCCTTACTCTATCTCTACGTATGGTCATACAATGACCACCTCGGAGCATATCCGATGAGCGCAGATGAATGCACCCTCGAAGAAGATGATTCGGTTAATTAAAAATTTGCCAAACCATACAAACCATACCATACCAAACCATACAAACCATTTGGTTTGGTTTTGCCAAACAAAACCATACTGTCAGGTGGACCGGCGGGTCCACCTGACGGTATCAAGTCGAAGTACTTTTAGTCTTTCAAGGCAGGACAATGATTTCAACATCGGTGATGGACTGGTAGATTTATAAAATACCTTCTCTGAACCAATATGTTTTATTGAATTATGGAGAAATGCATATGGAGTAGCATACGAAAGTCGGTTTAACACATGAGCAAACATTAGAGGACGAAGGGCAATTGGGTGAAGTGAGACGAAAGTGCATCTAATCAGACAATCATCTTATAAGCATTAGCACACATGCTCAGTATGTGTGGCAGTACTCAAATCATTGTTTAGCCAGACTCCCAAGTCCTTATGGTTGTCAACGCGCTCTATATCGCTGCCTTGATAGCTATATATAGGTAATGATTGACAATGAGCAAATCCGTCAAAATCACGTAAATGTTTGCATTTTGATATATTCACGGCTAACTTATTGAGAACAGACCACTTCCCGACTTCGTAAATGTTTTGTTGTAGCATAGCTATATCACTGGGTGAATGAACCATCTTCCAGATTTTCAAATCGTCTACGTACAAAATCATTAGGGACTCAGTGAATTCGTGTAGATCCTTGATGTATACACTGAATAACATTGGACCCAATACTGAACCTTGGGGCAATGTGTGGCAGTATTCAAATCATTGTTTATCCACACTCCCTAGTACTTATGGTTGTCAACGCGTTCTATATCGCTGTCTTGATAGTTATAAAATGCTGGCTATTCTTTCTAATAATGATATAGATAAGTAAGGACTGATATTGTCGAGACCTAAATAATCACACGGATGATGTTGCGATAATTTTAATACGACTTGGCTTAAGTGTCTTAAGTAAATATGTATGGCCTAGACAGTTTGTATATTGAGTGAACGGCTTTAAGACGAACTGAGATTTAAGTATATAGTAGAAAAATTTAGCATATTATAATTACGTATTGGTTAACGGTATAATTCGTATCCCGCACGAGGCTGCGGTTTTCAGCTTTTATGAAGGAAGCGATCAAAATATGATTAACGAATATAAACAAGCGGACATCGATCGTTAATTGCTGCAGTTATAACAGTACATAATGGTATACACTCGTATTACCAATAATTTTGACGATGATCACCTTTTTTACAGACGATATTTGGTAACCGAGCATGCGCAGAGCGTTGATGTTAGTTAAATTCAGTAATTACATTTTCGTTAATCTGGGCTGCCTAACTATCAATTAAAATCCGGCGCTCAACATTCAGAGTCCCTTTTAAATACTTTATCAGATAAATAAATTGTTATTACTTAGCCACAAATTATTTTTTAGAAAGTCATGTTTATTTATTATTACATACAACTTAAGAGCCAAGGGCTCATGGAAAGTTTGCTCACAATAAATAAAAACTGAATAAAACCAGCATAAAGAGAAAACGTGAACGTAAAAACAATCAAAGATAAAAGTGTTAGCCTGAAGCCACTGACGTAGTTTGCACTTGAAAAAATTCACTGCGCTGTTGATTATTGTGGCAGGCATATAGTTCCAAAGTCTTCCGATTCGATCACAGAGTGTCAGTCTTTTTGGTAAGCGGAAGTGATATTTGAAAACGGTATTTATGTCTGCGGAGACATGTTATCTTACTTAAATTGAATGTATATCGACAGGTATGCTCGGATGTGGTAAGAGTCCTCCACATGAATATCAAATCAGACAGCTTGAGTGAAATTTCAACTGGACATACTTGAAGTGCTTTCATACGTTTGACATTAGGCAGCGACCTTGTTGATCCAGCCAAACCAGTAACCATACGTTATACTATCTTAAAATGCTAAATATCCTAGTGAAATTGTGGATGAGTGACAGGAGACATGTATAAGACGAGTGGCAATCGAAGAGCTTTATATACAATATGAAAGCCATGGCGATTAAGTTGACCGAAAGAACACATTATTAGTCTTAGTAGTCGATTTCATCTGCTAGACGAAATTGATACTTGAAGTCAAGTGCTCAGATTATGGCAAATCATAACTCTGAGATCGGATATGCTAGAAACTTGTTGTATCGTACGATTCTCTATGACATAGCTACAATCGAACCTTTTGTTACCTGTGTAAGTGATCGCATTTTTCACCTTTCAATAACAACACTATGGAATGACACCATGACACTATCACATCAACATCACCCTTTATTACCTATATATCGAGAGTGTAAGTTAATGCCCGCCGTATATTTAGATCATCCGCATACATTACACATGAGCAGTTCAATTTACAGGGGTGCATATCGATGTAGATATTAAAAGCAATTGACTGAGGACACAATCTTAAGAGGCTCCGTATAATTGTAGATGCCAGTCCGGATAGAGTGCTTTCAACTTTTACTGCAAAGCGGTAAAAGTTGAAAGCACTATCTCGGATTGGACTAGTAGGCTGAGTCCAATTATGGACTGGGCCTACCATATCGTAGGAGTGTAAGTCATCTAGAAGAATATCATGAAAAGCACAGTCGAATGTGTTCAATAGATTGAAAAATAGAATATCAACCCCATAACTACAACGAACAAGCGGTTCGTTGCCATAACTACAACGAACCGCTTCACTCCAACCGTGACATAAGTTGACAATATTAGTTACTGTTGATCGATTTGGGCGAAACCCATGCTGGGTATCACTAAAATGTTATAATGCTCTAGTTGGGCTGATACATATTTAAAAATTAAACGCTCTAACTCCTTGCATGCAACTGCAAGTTAGGTTAATGAGACGATAATTCTTTACCAAAGAGCGGTCGCCTTTTTGACAAGGAGAATAATTATAGATTTCTTCCTATCATTAGGGAGTTCTCCTAAGGTCAAAGAACACCGAAATAAGGTAGATAACGACTTGAAAATAGCATGCAATTTCGCGAAAATACAATGATGGCAACCCATCCGGGTCAGTACTTAGTGAACAAAGTAGTTTTGGTAGTTCAAGCAAAACATCACCGTCTCAAACTCGAAATAAGACATGGGAAATTGTTCCAATATACTACAAATTGTTGAGATATGGGAATGAGGGGGACGGTAGTAAAGGCCAAATGTGGGGAGTAGATTGGAGAAAACCTGATATAGTAGCCCACAGACATTTACAGCAATCCTTCAACCCAGAAGAAGATTCGACTATGTTCATTGACAGTGGATGTTTAACATATACAATTACTCAACCGTCCTTGGAAGTATCCCGATCAGTATGTCCAAGCGAATTAACAGGAATCCTGACTTCGTTATCTAAAGCATATGCATTGAGCAAGTTTTTAGTGATTGCTATAATATCAGGTTGTGATTTGTTCACGAGCAAACATAATTCATTGAGCGTTTTGGGTAAGCTTAAAATATTTGTGTACATAATTGAAATAATGTGGTGTACAGGATTAACCGATAATGTGCATTTAACTGATAATGTGCATTAATTAACCGATAGTGTGCATTTTAATTGTAGATGGTGAGACTGTAGCCATGGATGTTCAAGTGCATTTACCCGATGTTACTAATGATGAAAATACACACTGTCAGGTTTTGAATCATGGTTATATGTCTGATAATGGGACTGTCAAAAAGAAGGAACAAGCGTCAACGATAAGTCAACATACACTATCCGCAGTGTCACGTGACAGTCTTGAATTGCAAATTGGTAATACTAGGAAACACACCGCTGATCGATGTAGATCAGTTATTCTGGCCAATGTAAGAGAATCTTTATTTGAGAACGCACAAGTACGTCTTAACGAGGACGTCCAGAGTGTGAGATTTATATTGACGCAGGTACTTGGTTCTTGCAATGTGGATATTGTCAAACGTGTTAAACTCGTTGCATTATTTCGACTGGGTAAGCGTGATACACTTAGTAATAGGCCGCGTTTACTCAAGGCTGTATTTAGGGAGCAGTCGCATGCTGGGTTAATTCTTCGGAATTCATATCGTTTAAAAGGATCCCATGTTAGTTTCTTGAAAGATCTTGACGCTCTTCAAAGGGAGAAATTGTCTCAAGCTAAGAAAAAACTCGCATCTCGTGTTGCACTTGGTGAGAGCAATCTATGTGTGCAAAATTTTCAAATAGTGAGGCGACGCATTCGAATCCGTTGGTCCCCACTAGATGTATCACCTATCGTGAATGTGGAGAGTTTTGGCAAGGTCTTATAGCACATAAGTGTCTAGCTTATTTGGGATCTGAAGTGTGTCAGATTGCTAGAGATGATATTACTACTCGCACTGGTGTGAGTAAAAGTCATAGTATATTTTATTGTAATGTTCGGAGCTTGTTGCAGAAAGTCGATGAGCTAAAGTTTAGGATCGAGTCTGTTAATCCAATTATAGTTGGTATTACAGAATATTGGCTTAATTGTGATGTATCCGATGCTGATGTATCCATCCCAGGCTATTCTTTGTTCCGTAGTGACCGGATAGGGGGTAGGGATGGTGGCGTAGCTCTCTTTATGAGAGACGAAGTTAAGGTGCGTGTTTTGAGTAAGTCGTCTATTGATAGAGTTGAGAGTTTGTGGTGTCAGGTGAAGTTTGATAACAGCTCACCCATCATACTGGGTCTTGTGTATCGTGCTCCTAAGGCAATATCTAAGAAACTCATTGAAGAGATAGAGATGTATACGCGAAGAGATTGTGATACTGTGATAATTGGGGATCTGAATATGCCAGATGTTGAATGGACTTCGAATACTGTTCTTCCTACTTGTGATAGTGAATCTTGTGACCTTATGGAGTGTTTTACTTATTGTGGTCTTGCTCAATTTGTTGATGTACATACTCGCTTTTTAAGTTGTAGTTCTTCCCTTCTTGATCTTTGCATATCGACAAACAGTCAATTAATCAGTAATATCCAATATGATTCTCCTGTTGGTTTGTCTGATCACTGTGTAGTTAAAGTTTTGCTAAATATACAAATAAGGGTGTTTCATCATGCTCGGTACAAACGTCAGATTAATGTATTTCGGGCGAACTATGATGCTATTACATCAAAGCTGCATAGAGTAAGTTGGCCTGATCCGGCTGTTGTCGGAGTTGACGAGGCCTGGAATCATTTTCGCGTGACGCTTTATTCTCTAATGGTAAAATTCTCACCTTTGAAGTCTAAGACTAGTCGGAAAAGCGCTCATTGGTTTGATACTGAGCTGGCTACTGCGATGAAGGCTCGTGACTTCAGTTTCAAATGCTTAAAAGGTGGGTTTCGTGAATATGGTGTTTATAAGCAGGTGAGAAATTTTTTCAATTCTTTAAAACGACATAAGCGCTATTTATTTGAAAATGGTCTAGCTCATAGTTGTAGACATGATCCCAAAGCTCTCTTTCTATATGTGAATCGTAGTAGGAATGCTAATAAAACAATTGGCCAATATTTTGATAGCGTTATTGAAGACGATCTTGCTGAGATGTCCTCAAGGCATTTTTACTTGGACAAAGAGACTACAAACGAGTATTCTGAACCTATCCAGAACAGTGAGACGATAAGAGGTGCTAGTGTTTCATATCCTAGTTTAGACATAGCTAATTTGATAACTCCTGAGAAAGTCTTAGCTGAACTGTATCGTCTTAAAGAGACAAACTCCAAAGGTGTTGATTTGTTACCTTCGATATATCTTCGTCGAATAGCAGACTCAATATATATACCACTTTGTAACATATTTCGACAATCTATTATTGATACGACTCTTCCAGAAGATTGGAAACAATCGATTATTCACCCCATCTTCAAAAAGGGTGATAGATCTTCAGTAGACAATAACATACCAGTAAGTATTACTTGCTTATGTTGTAGAATGTTAGAGCGAATTATACATGGTTATATGGTCAAGTTTTATAGTGAGAATAATGTAATAGCTTCTGAGCAACATGGTTTTCGTAAGGGTTATTCGACAGTTACTAATCTACTCGCATCCCATCTTGATTGGTCAGCTAATAAAGCCGTATCCATTGCTACTGACATCATATTCTTCGATTTCTCTAAGGCATTTGACAGAGTAGACCATAGATTCCTCCTAAATAAACTAGAGAAAAGTGGCATTCCATTTTTGCTTGTTAGATGGATTGAATCGTTTTTAAGCAATCGTAGTTATTGTGTGCATGTAGATAATTTTTACTCTTCTTCGCGGCCATGTAATATAGGGGTGCCTCAAGGTTCAGTATTGGGTCCATTGTTATTTAGTGTCTACATCAAGGATCTCCCGGAATTTATTGATTCTCGGATGCTTTTATATGCAGACGATTTGAAAATCTGGCGGGCAATTCGTTTACCCAATGATATAGTTAAACTGCAACGGGATATCGATGAAGTCGAAAACTGGGCTCTGCACAATAGGTTGATTGTAAATATATCAAAATGCAAACATTTACGTGTTTGTGGCGGAAATGCTCAATCTTTAGCTAATTATAGCTTTCAAAGCAGTGATATAGAACGAGTGAACAAATATAAGGACTTGGGAGTGTGGATAAACAGTGATTTGAGTTGTCACACATACTGAACATGCTTGTTCAAATGCGTTTGGGATAATCGATCAACTTCGACGCACTTTCATTGCACTCAATCAATTTGCCGTACGTCCGCTAATCTTTGCTCATGTGTTGAGCCGTCTTCTATCAAACGCTTTTGATTTTTCAAAAGCGTTTGATATGGTTCCACATGACATCTTGATTCAGAAAATGCGTGCTCTAAACATTGATCCACTTATTATTCGCTGGATAAAAGAATTTTTATCTAACAGATTCTATCAGGTTGTTGTAAATGGTTCTCTTTCTGATCCTTATCCGGTCAATGTTGGAGTTCCGCAGGGTTCGGTCCTCGGCCCATTGTTATTCTGTATTTTCATTAATGACCTTCCTTCCATTTTGAACTCACACTCTCTTTTATATGCAGACGACCTAAAAATTTGGCAGGCTATCCGGTCAGATTCGGACACGGTGCTAGTTCAATCGGATATCGACAGCATTTCCAACTGGGCTTATATGAATGGTCTGTCACTGAATATATCAAAGTGTGCATGTATGCGTCTACAATCACGCAGTCATAGTGTGTATCCAACTTATCATCTTGAGGATCAGAACATTAAAGTAGTAACTCGTCTTAGCGACCTTGGAATAGTAGTTGCGAATGATTTTTCGACTAGTTGGAATACTGAGTTGGCTTGCTCGAAAGCAAATCGAATGGTTGGGATGATTCGTAGAACTTTTAGTGTGTTGAGTCCAGTTTCATTTAGAGCACTCGCCAACGCATTTGTGATCAGTCATCTTACCTATGCATCACAATGTTCGTTCCCAAGAACAGTATACGAGAAAAGTAGAATTGAAAATGTGCTGCGCCGGGCAACAAAGCTCGTAAATTCAGTTAAAGCCTTACCTTATAATGAAAGGCTAAAAAAACTTGGTATGGTTTCTATAAGCGACCTTCGGTTTCGGCGAGATATGTGTTCAACATGGGAAGCTTTACACAAGGGAAATCACGTCTTAAGAGAATTGATGACTGTTCGGAAAAGTCGGGCTTTGCGTGGACACAATTTTACTTTAGCCCATCGCCGAGTTATACGCTCTAAAACTGTACAATTTGGACACCGAATCGTAGGTAAGTGGAACCGATTAAGTGAAGAAATTGTCAACTCAAGATCGGTTTCAGCATTCAAACATAAACTTTTGTGACTTTTGTTTGTGAGTCTTTTTTTTCTTTACTTTTCCTTTTCTTTTTTTAACAGTGCAACTGTGAGCTTTGCTCGTCTGTTTGTCGAAATAATAATAATAATAATAATATGCTGCGCCGTGTGTGTATCCCCAAAATTCAAAAGAACATATTAGTTCAGAGAGGGTACTTCATAGAGCTACCAAGCTAGCACCGCAACTGAAATTTTTGTCGTACCCTGATCGATTAAAAGCACTTAGACTTGAGACTGTCACGTGGACCCGCCGATACATCGATATGAGTATGGTCTGGCAAATTCTTAATGATTTGGATCATCCACTTCGAGATTGTCTTCATTTGCGCTCATCCAATATCCTCCGAGGCAATGGTTTAACCCTGCGACGTGAAAGGATAAGAAAATCACGAGCTGTCCAATTTGATCGGCGAGTTGTATCTCTGTGGAATAGGCTTGGAGAGTCAACAGTGTGCAGTAGCAATATCAACGAATTCAAAAAGAAATTACGGATGGAGGATGCCATGGGGAAAGCTGCTTTTCCGTATTTGTGATACTTTTATTATTTTCTATTTTTTTCTGCAGTGAACCAGCCAATTAAGCCATGCTTTTATGTGCTGTTGAAACATTAATAATAATTCGGAATAATAATGTGTTATTTTAAGGGGGTAATATATGCTTCTCTACCGAAACCTTACTTAAATTCGAGCGATGGAGAGCTTTAACAATATTAACCCGAGCAAATTTGCTGTAGAAATAATGGAAACAGAGTAGATACTCTGCGCCGCACTACCTGAAAATGCCAATACATTATGGACGTTAAAATGCAAATGTAGAGAGTATTTTGGAAAAAATATAGTAACCCACAGATATTCACAGCAATCTTTCAGCCCCAAAGAATTCGACAACGTTCATCGGTAGAATATTAAGATAGATATTTTTCGGTAAAATATCTTAAAGTTACAATTTGCTTGTTCCATTTCAACCTCTGCAGATTTGATTTTAATTTTTGTAGTTGGAAGCATATCATATTTTTCTAATGATTATTAATAAAAATGAATTATTCTACTTTGAAATTCTTTAAAATACAATTAACTACCGAGAAACGGTAGCTCAATAGCACAGTTGTATTTATTATGTAAGAATTGTCTTACCGTGTCACATATTGATGTACGAGTGAAAACATTACCGTGTCACATATTGATGTACGAGTGGAAAACATTACCGTGTCACATATTGATGTACGAGTGGAAAACATTACCGTGTCACATATTGATGTACGAGTGGAAAACAATCATCAATGTGTGAAATCATATGAATTATACTATTTTAAACAATCTTTGAAATTTTGTAATTTGAAAAAGCTTATATAATGAAATTAATAGTATTTAGGGGAAGTATTTTTATCTTACATAAATGGCCCATTTCATTTTTATAATCCACTCATTTCATTTTATAGTCCAGTCATTTCATTTTTGTACTTCACTTATTTCATTATTATAGTCAACTTAATTCATTTTGTGAATACAATATCTATTAGACAAAACATGCTTTGTAGATTTATCCGCTATGTACTATTTAAATTTATACCTTTTGTCTTAGTCGATACTTTAAACACCCTGCAATTTTTATATTCTGCATGATTTATAGCATTGTTTATAGCATATTTTGTATCCTGCATGGTTTATATCCTGCATAGTATATAATCTGAATAGTTAATAACTAGCATATTTTATATCAAGCATGATCTATATCCTGCATGATTTATATCCTGCATGATTTATATCCTGCATAATTTATATCCTGCATGGTTTATATCCTGCATGGTTTATATCCTGCATGATTTATATCCTACATGGTTTATATCCTGCATGGTTTATATCAAGCATGGTATATATTCTGCATGATTTATATCCTGCATAATTTATATCCTGCATGGTTTATATCCTGCATGGTTTATATCCTGCATGGTTTATATCCTACATGGTTTATATCCTGCATGGTTTATATCCTGCATGGTTTATATCAATCATGGTCTATATCCTGCATAGTTTATATTCTGCATGATTTATATCTTGCATGGTTTATATCCTGCATGGTTTATATCATGCATGATTCATATCCTTTCTTATTTATATCTTGCGAGCTTCATATTATGCATGGTTTAAATCTTGCGTGCTGTATATCCTGCATAGTTTATTTCCTGCATGGTTTATATTCTGCATGGTTTTATATCCTGCATAGTTTATATCCTGTATGGTTTATATCTTTTATGGTTTATATCTTGTATGTTTTATATCCTGTATGGTTTATGGTGTAGCTTATTAAAGTTTAAAAATACAGGTTATTGCATTTTATTAGGGTTTAAAAATGCATGGTTTTTATGTATTTTAAGAGTGTTTATACATAATTAAAATTATTAGTGTTTAAAATATTATATATATTATTCAAAAAGAATATATACTAAAAAGTAAACTATAATTATGAATTAAGAGGTTTTTAATAATTTAATAAGTTGACTTTAATAATCAAATAAGTGAACTTTAATAATTGAATGACTGTATAAGAGCGACCTCCGCGATAAATATCACTTGAAAACAATCATTAACGATGTTTTTCTCATGCGTATAGATTTTAGTTTTAATGGAACCAAGTAAATAAATTAATAATAAATGTCTTTATTTTTTGGCCAGCCATATATGTTTGGCGAGCAATAAAATATAAAATTCTGTCATTACATTATATTTAAACAATTGATCAAAAAATGAGAGAAAACACACTAAAATATAAAATTAGGTCATCACATTAAATTCGTACGATTAACCAGAAAGAGAATAAAGAGAGAAAAAACACTGACTATTGCGACATCGAGGAACAAAGTTCTTTAGCTACTAGATTTAATTTAGGATTGTAGTGTTTTAGCTTTTGCCGATGATGTAAGGGTATGGAAATTGATTAAAACCAACAAGGATCGAAATGACTTTCAAAATATCCTAGACATTGTTTATCGATGGTCCTTAAACACTGGAATTGAATTGAATATTAAAAAGTGTGCACATATGAGATTAGGTCATAGCAATAATAATACAAATTTATTTAATGTGGCAAATGCGTACAAGCTGTACGCTTACAAGTCCACAAACAAAAATGAGAAAGTCAAGCAGTTAAATTGTTCAGATGGGATCGGATTTGTCGTTTGAAGCACTGCAGGGAAGTTGATTGGCGTATATGAATGGGCAGATGATTCCACGATAGAGGAGCAGCCACCAGGAAGGAGCGGAGTCCAAAGGAGGTAGAGTAGTTTGGGACATGTAAAAGAAGGGAATTACAGGAACGCAAGGAGCAGTAAACAGGACGAGAATTATCAAGAAAAGGAAGGTTGAGAAATGAAGGGGTATGAAAAGTTACAAGGCGGAAAGCAACGATAAGAAGACGAATTTGAACACGACAATAAATTGTAGGCAAATCGAGAGAAGCAAGATGGTAGGATGTGTGATCAAAACGACGAAGACGGAGGAGAATTCGGACAGCTGCGTTGACGATGCGTTGTAGGGGAAGAAGAGTGGATTTAGGTGAGTTGGAAAATAGACTAAGACAATAATCGAGTCTAGAAAAAAGGAGAGATGATATGAGAGTCATACAAGAAGGGAAATCGATCAATCTACGAACTTGACGGAGGTTGCGGAGTATCAAGGTAGATGAGCGTACTTTATCTCTAACGAAAGGTTTAAGTGAAAGTCGGTTGTCAAAATGGAAGCCTAGGAAAACGAGATTATCAACGATAGGAAGAATTTTAGAATTTAATGATACGGAGGGAGGTTCGAAGCCGAGGCGTCGAGGTAAGATCCACATAATTTTGGATTTATCAGGATTCAGAGAAAGGCGAAGGGAAGAAAGATGATTGGAAATTGAGACAAGGCAGTCGGAAGCAGAAACACTAAGATCGCGAATACGATAAACAGGTGCATGAGCATAGATGAGAATGTCATCAGCATATTGCATAACATGGAAGTTAAATTTATGAGAAATCGAAGACAAATCACCAAGAAGAAGAGAGAAAAGTATAGGGCCTAATACGGAGCCTTGCGGAACACCGGACGGAATGGACGAAGGATGGGAGAGAGAAGAGTTAGAGTATACGCGAAATGTACGGTTTGATAGATATGAAGAAAACCATGATACAGTGGGTAAAGAGAAGCCATAATCATGACGAAGGCGATGGAGAAGAATCGAGTGATCGACGATGTCAAAAGCAGACGATAGATTAAGAGAAACTATGACACTACATAATTTATGATCGCGCGATATGAGTAAGTCGTTATAAACTTTAAGACATGCAATTTCGGTAGAGTAATTAGAGCGAAAAGCGGCTTGGAAGGGAGGAAATAAGTTAGAGGAATAGAGATATGTATTAACTTGCTTAAGAACGAGACGCTCAAGGAGTTTAGAGAGGGTTGGGAGAAGTGAGATTGGACGGTACGAAGATGGTAGTGAAGAGTCGAGAGATTGCTTTTTGATGATAGGACGAACAGTGGCGCATTTCCAGATGGAAGGAAATGTACAGCTACGGATGGACGAGTTGAACAATGTGGTTAGGAAGGGTAAGATAAAAGTGCAGATATTTTTAAGTAAGTGAGTGGGAATTGGGTCAGAAGGAGAGGTTTTATTAGGTAATGACAGCAGAACCGAAGAAACTTCATCAGACGAAACGGGAAGAAGGTGGAATAGTTCTGGGAGGGAAGTATTTAAAGATAAGAGTGGGTACAAGGGGGCTATGGGTAGTAGGGAAAGTAAATTAGATAGCTTAGTTTGTAGATAAGAAGAAAATTCATCAGGATTTATATTACAAGGGGTAGATGATCGTGAAAGAATTGAGTTTAAGATTTTCCAATGAGATTTCGAGTTGGAAGATGACTCGAGTTGATTTCGCCAAAAGAGAGTACGTTTAGTACGTATAAGAATGAGATGTGAACGGCGTTGAGAAAAGTAGGAATCACGAAGATTTGGAGGGAGTGAGTTGGGTGAACGTTTAAGAAAGCGTTTATACATACGAAAAGAGTGACGGAGTCGACGCTTAGAAAGACTACAGTCAGAATCGAACCAGGGAGCATGGCGCAAGCGCTGGGAACGTCGAAGTCGACTAGGTAGAAGGTTATTGAGGATCGACGTAAGTTCAGAATCAAACAGAATGCAGAGATCATCGGGAGAGAGATAGTTAAGAGGAAGTGAAAAGAGTGAAGAATTGAGTAAGGATGTGCAGAGAATAGGGATATCGAGAAGCTTCCAGGGTCGATTTGGTGTAGATAATGGTAAAGGCGGAGAAGGAGGATGGGGACGAGTAAGAGTGAGAGTGACAAGGAAATGATCGGACAAACCAGGATCAGTAATTGACAAGGAGGTATAGTCATTGAAGCAGTTAGGAACAGCAATGATGTCGAGAGCACCGCCGAGAATATGAGTTGGGCTTGTTGAAAGTAATTTATAGTTAAAATCAGAAAAAAGATTAGTTAAAGTGATAGAGTCAGAGTCAGACGGGCGATCAAGACGAATGTTAAAGTCACCGAGAACAAAAGAAGGAGTATAAGACAATGAACAGTGAGACATTAGATCTGCAAGGTCGTTAAAGAAGATACGTGATGGGGCAACTGAACCTGGACGGTATACAATCACAAGTTCCAGAGGAAAGGCGTTGATAATCTGCATATGAGTAATTCGAACGAGGTGTAACGGATGTTAACGTTGATTTTACGTAAAGACATTGGGTGACGAGCAATGGCAACAATACCGCCATGGTTAGACGCAGTAGATGTATGAGATGTAATTTGACGAGCTGATTCAACTAGAGAACAACCAGAGCGACATAGACGACGAATAGCAAGATCGTTGGAGTCAGTGTGCCAGGATTCGGTAATGCAGAGAATATCGATAGATAATTGATCGAAGATATCGAGAAGCATATCAGCTTTATGAAGAATGGAGCGAGTATTGAATAGACTAAGACGAAAAGTATGCTTAGGAGCGAGATCGACTAGCGAAGAAGACAAGGGGGAGAGATGGGACGCCATCGAATTTTTGGCCTTGTGTGAAGAACGTGAAAATTTCCGTTGATTTTACGTATAGATAAGGATGACTCGCCGTTTGTTTCACGTCGATGTTTTTCAATGCGAGCTAAATTGAGCTGGGCAATATCAGAAGGGAGCGGTCAGGAAAGATACGGCAAGTAGATGAAGTGGTAAGAAGTTTAAAACGTTGGGAGAGTACCGAAGAGGCATGTGAACTATGTCGGAAAACGATTTTTAAGAGTGGAGGACTGAGATGATTGGATTTAGTGGATTTGTTTAAACGAATAAAGGATACAGGAGCGATATTATTGAAGAGTGATGGGTTATCATCAGGAAGAATGGTTGCTAGGATAGACCTGAAAGCAGATACATCATCATCGAGGCGAGATTGTGGAGAAGCAGATTCGGAAAGCTTTAAGTTTGATATGATTATACAGCGATCGCGCGAAGGAAAACGATTTCGTGGAAGTGGTGGACGGACAGAGCTGGTTGGAGTCGAGGTAGATGAGCAGATAGAAGTGGAAATGACAGGGGTGCTTGATAAAGAATTAATATTGGTTGGAGCAAGTGTGACAGGAGCGAGGTGTTGAATCGGTTGATCAGAGATGTGACTGGATATGATTTTAAATGAAGGATGTAACTTATTGGGAAGTGTTACGTGGGAGGTAGAGTAAGGAGAATTAAAATAGGTTGGGGCATGAGTGACAGGAATGGAGTGTTGAATTAGTTGATCGGAAATGTTACTGGAAATGATTTTGATGGAAGGGTGTAAATTATTGAGAGGTGATACAGGGGGGTCGAGTAAGGAGTTCGTGAGGAGAATAAAGAAGTTTGAGATTTATTTAGATTGGGGGAGGAATAGGAAAGAGGAGGTACGAGATGAAAAGCTTTGCCGTTAGCATTGTTAGAATGAGAAAGATTAATGGAAGTTTGGTACGTAGTTGAACGAGGAGTGTGTGAGAGAGTAGGTTCAATAATGGGATTATATGATGCGAAGTCAGGTGTTGATGCGAGGGAAACATCTAAAACAGCATTGGTCTGAGTGGTAGTGTGTGATACAGGAGTAGATGAGCAGGATAACTGTAGTAGTCGTACTGATGTACAAAAACCGCAAGTGAAATGTTTAAGTTTATACACTGAGTGGTCGGATATTTTAACACGAACAAGTGTCCATACATCGCAATCTTTGGAATCGCATCCAACTTCAAAGCTGGTATAACCATCATTGCATTTAGATGTGGAAGATTGTTGATCAGGAACAGGGATCTGAGATCGCGCTTTTTTAGGCATAACCTTTTATTGATAGATTGAGCTCAATCCGCGAGCGTAGCGAGCGGAACTGACAGGAATAATCTGGAACTGACAGGAATAATCTGGAACTGACAGGAATAATCTGGAACTGACAGGAATAATTGTATGTTTATCAGAAACAAAATATTTTAAGGTGAGTCAAGAATATTTTATTGGCAATGAGTTTGTTATTACCACGCAGTTCATTCTGGATCTTGGTATAATTGTTCAAAACAATCTGAAAACACGTGCTAACACTGATAGGATTTGTAACGCTGCAAGAAGAATGACCTATATTGTCAAAAAATGCTTTAAAGATTTATCTCCCGTTTGTGTTGTGCGTTTATATAATGCTCTTATAAGACCGATATTAGAATATGTGTCGCCAGGAGTCTTTCCGTGTACGCGTACAGAACTTGATCAATTAGAGCGCAAACTTCGACGGTTTACGAAATTATGTCCTCATGTACGATATCTTCTCTATGAGGCACGAATAAAAAGTTTGAATATACCGACAGTGCGTGAAAGGTTCCTTCTTTTCGAATTTCTAGTTATGTATCGACTAATTAATGAAGATGAAAATTTTCCAGCAAATGGAGTTGAACTCAATGAATGGGATAGCGTAGAGAGCACTTGAAAGTACTAGTAGTGCATGAGCACGGAAAATACCCTCGTCATTTCCGACTATCCCATCGGGCGGTGAATGTTTGAAATCGTCTTCCAGTTGATGTCGTTGCGGTGCATACAGTCAATGAATTTAAATCCAATATAAAGAACTGGATTCGAAATGGGAAGGAGTGGTGGTTGCTGCAGTATCCATGGTTCTGATATATATACGTAATGATTTTTTTTATTTTTTTCTTGTGTTAATTTGTTTTTTTTGTGAGCAGTCAAAACAGCCTAATGGCTATGACCTGTAGTAATAATAATATTTTTTAATAATAATTATTATTCAAACAAATCTCACAATTTTAGGTTCCTTTAAATAGGCCTCAAATGTCACATTATTTTTGTTTGTTGTCTTTTCCAATACTACGTATTACACGTAGACTCGTCGATGCTGCTCTTATCGGGTCGATGATATGCTGATCGCGATCCACGGATACAACAGGTAGTCATTCTTGCAAGAAGTATACCCAGGCAAGAACGTAATTTGGATATTATGTCTGTATACCTTGCACGAATACCTCGTTTTCCTTGTTTCAAGAGTAGCAATCCGCTTCAAGAGTGATGTGGTACCTTTACCAGTGCCGCGAAAACTTGAAAACACAACGGGGAGGAAGGAAACGTGTTCTATTGTCGTTACCCTTTCAAGATACTTGCTACGTTTTTGCTGCTAATGATATTCAAAACACGATTCTGTGGATCTTCTGGAGTTTGACGGAGCAAACACATTAAAAATGCAGACGACAATAAAAGTGCGCTCCGTTCTATCTCCAAATATACCTAAGCAGGTTATGTCTGATCTTACCTCATTGTCTGTAGTTGTAGATTCATTTTCAAAGACTGTATCGGGGGTAACTTACTCAAGATTGGTTCTATCGTGACACTTGAACAGATTTCAGTCAGTGAGTTTGCGATGAAGTCTCGGACCACGTCGTGCCTCATAGACGGAAGACCTCCTAAGGGACATGAAAATGAGTGAGCAAGATAGGTGTATTCACCACATTGACATGTCTTTGGAGTAAGACATGTCTTACTTGACGTCTTTGGAGTAATAATAATAAATTTCGGTGCGAATATGTGGCATACTATACAACTCCGAATGTCTTGTATTATGAGAGTACTGATTTGCTGGAGACGTTATATATTGAAGATTTCTAGGAGATCTGAAAAGCTTTCGACATTTAGTGTAAAAAATTCTTTCAAACACCTAATGCAGGAAAATTTACGCTGCATATTCTGCTAGCTTTGCGATGTGTTCGATACAGCATTTCTAAATCTTTGACATATTGCGAAATAGGGGATATCCATAAATTTATATGCTTTCTATGGTTGCTCGATAAAAATAACCTTAATCATTACTAGTCATACCTAACGATCTCAGTTTGCGGAGCAGAAAAATACGTTTGGAACATGAATTTGCAATATATTCTTCATGAAGACTCCAAGCCAGTGTTCTATTAAAGGTAATACCTAAAATTTTCAGCGCCTCATATCGATCAATAAGTTCACCATTATAAGTTGCTGATGGTAGATTAGATAATCGACTCTTTAATTCGATGGATATAATTAATTCCTTTGTTTTTCGTGTATTTAGTATCAGTCGATTTTTATTCAGCTACTCCGCAACATGTTTTAATTCATCGTTAACCACATATACATCATTTGATTCATTTGCATCTATTAAAACAATCAACCTAATGTAGGTATTCAATCAACCATTCTTTATGTAGGTATTCCTACGGTATATTGGTTTCACGTCTTTCACAAATATCTTGAATAAAATAGGCGATAAAAACAAAAATCTAAATCATGTGTCGAGAAGGTGGGTACAGAGGCGGTATTTGAATGTAATAAAGGATGGAGCGCGGCGGACTCGAGAGGGATCTGATTAAAGGCGAGTGAGGCGGCGACGATGAAGAACCGGAGACCGTAATTGTTAGAGTAATTGGGAACGTGGAGTAAGAAGGAATTACAGAAACGCAACGATAGAGAGAGGTGGGGCGAGTGTCGTCTGCGAAAGGGAGGTTGATGAACGATGGGGAGCCGACAGCGATGAAACGGAAAGTTACAAGAAGGCGGAGTTGTATGCGGATGTCGATGGTGGGCTAGGAGATTTTGACAAGTTATGCTGGTGTGTGGTCAAAGTGACGGAAACGTATGAGCACTCGAACGGCGGAGTTGATTATTCGTTGTAGGGGTAGGATGATGGATATTGGAGAATTAGCGAACAGGCTGAGGCTGTAATCGATTTTAGGCAAGAGAAGCGATGAAAGAAGAGACATACAAGAACGGAAGTCGATAAGGAGGCGGATACGGCGGATGTCACGGAGAATTAAGTTAGACGAGCGGACCTTGTCGCGGACGAAGGGTTTAAGGGAACGGTGATCATAGAAATGGAAGCCTGAGAAAGTGAGATTGTGGACTATGGGGATGATTGATGAGGCAAAAGATACAGTGGAAGGAGATATGCTAGGTTTACGGGGGAGGATATACTTTATTTTTGACTTGTCTGGGTTTATAACGAGACGAAGATGGGAGAGACGTTTGTGTATGGAAGAAAGACAGTTGGAGACAGAAATTGCGATGTCGTGTATGCGATGGGCGGCTCATGATCATAGATAACTATGTCATCGGCGTTTTGCATGACGTTAAAGGATTAAGGTTTGGTAAACAGGGAGATCGCCAAGCAGAAGACATAACATCAGAGGACCTAGGACTGAACCTTATGTGACCCACAGAAAATAGGTATGGGATCGGATGATTATAAATTTGAACGCGAAAAAAACGGTCAGATAGATATAAGGAAAACCATGCTACGGTGGAGAAAGAAAAACAGTAAATATAACGAAGGAGAGAAGGATGGATTGGTCGACGATGTCGAATACGGAAGAGAGGTCGAGGAAGATGAGAACACTATATAGAGCCTTGTCACGAGAAATAAGTAGGTCGTTGTAAACTTTCAGTCAGGCGATTTCGATGTTGTGATTAGAGCGAAAGGCAGATTGGAAAGGAGAGTACAGATTGAATGAAGAGAGATACACGTTGATCTATATTAAGATGAGGTGTTCTAAGAGCTTAGAAAGAATAGGGAGAAGTGAAATGGGGCGATAGCTAGAAGGAAGGGAGCGGTTGAGCGATTGTTTCTTAAGGATGGGACGAACGATGGCGGATTTCCAGTAAAGGTTAGATACAACTGCGGATGGACGAGTTAAACAAGATGGTGAGGAAAGGGGATATCGATGATCATGTGTATTTAAGTATGGGGGTAGTCACTGGACTGGTAGGTGAGGTTTTGTTGGATAAGGACATGATGACAGATGAGACTTCGGCAGGTGAGACAGGGTGAAGATGAAAGAGTTCCGGGAGGATGAGGCGAGGCGAGAGAGTGGGATGGGATGGATAGGGGTGTGAGAAAGTAATGGTAATACTTTGGTCTAGAGAAATGATGAATAATCATGGGGGTTAATGTTGCAAGACGAAGAGTAGCGAGAAAGAATTGAGTTAAAATTATGCCAGAGAGACTTAGAGTTGAATGAAGTGATGATTTTATTCTTCCATAAGGAGTTGCATTTGGTACGTAGTAGGTTGAAATGAGACCGGCAAAATACAAGATAGTAATCACGGAGTCGGAGTGAGCGAGCGGATATCACGTCTGAGAGAGCGGTGATAGACTCAAAAAGCATAACGGAGTCGACGCTTTGAGAGTAGGTATTGGATGTCCAACCATGGGTCACTATGCAAGCAACGGTGAGGGTGAAGCTTGAAGGGCAAGAGAAGATCGAGAGTGGATGTTAGTTCAGAGTCGAAAAGATTGACGATATCGCGATGAGAGAAATATGTTATTATGGGAGAAGTTGTACGATTTAAGTCAGGCGGAGCGGAGAAGGGGGAGGTCAAGATTTCTCCATGGGCGGCGTAGGATTGTAGGTGTCTGAAGCGGGGGAGTGGTTGGAAGTGAGATCAAGGATGACGAGGAAGTGATCGGATAAGTCCTGATCAGATATTAACAATAAGTTATATGCAGCAAAACGATCGGGGACAGCTATGTTGTCGAGTGCCTCGATAGGGATATGTGTGCGGGCAGTGGAGACGAGTTTGTAATTGTAGTTGGATAGAATGTTGATGAACTGGATATAATCGGTGGAAGAGGGGCGTTCGAGGCGTATGTTAAAATCGTCAAGAACGAGTGAAGGGGTGGATGACAAAGAATAATGGGAAAGAAGGTCAGCGAGTCGGTAAAAAATTAGGGGGTAGATATGATGAACCAGGACAGTATACAATGTCGAGATCTAGAGTGATCAGGCTAGAAGAACGACAAGTGAGCAATTCAAAATAGCAAGGACTGAAAGTGGGGGTAATTTTGGGAAGAGACGCGGGGTGACGGTGAATGCGACAATTCCGCCATGATTAGAGTATTTAAAAGGGGATGAACTGAGGGGGCGGGCGGCTTCGACTCCTGAGCAACCTGCAGAGAGCAAACGGCGAATTGAGATGTCGTCGGAATCGGAGTGCCCGGATTTGGTGAAGCAGAAGAGATCGATGGATTGCTTGGCGAATAGATTGAGGATAAGATCGGATTTATGGATAATATATCTAGTGTTGAGGAGACCGAGTCATAAACCGTGTGTGGTGGTGAAAAGGTTCTAGCGTAGAAGGTACATAGAGAGAGGATGAAGCGTCATTGAATTTTGCGGCGGGTGTGGAGAACTTAAAATTTCCGCCGATGTTTCGGATAGAGAGGGATGTTTCGCCGTTTTTCTCGCGATGACGTTTTTTGATTCGCGCAGAAGAGAGTTGAGCGATTTTGGAAGGAGTGCGATCGGGGAAAATGCGAGTGTTTGAAGAGGATATAAGTTTAAATCGTTTAGAGAGGACAGAGGACACGTGATAGCGATGCTTGAAAACAATTTTTAGAAGATGGGGCTGAGAAGGATTTGATTGCAAAGGTTTGTTTAGGCGGATGAATTTGACAGGAGAGATGTCGTTCAAAAATGATGGTTTATCCGCAGGAACAAGAGACGATACGATGGATCTTAAGGCGGAAACATCGTGGTTAAGACGTGCTTGTGGAATTAAGGTGGTGGAAGGAGTGATATTAGTGACGATGATGCAACGATCGCGAGAAGGTAAACGTTTTTGTAAAGGAGCACGAGTGACGTGAGTGGGTGAGTTCACCATAGGTGATCTGGCAGTTGAGGATTCGGAGGGAGTTGGTTGACAGCGGGAAACATAGAGGATAAAGGTTATATAAATGGTGGCATACCATTGCGGACAGGTTATGAGTGGTAAGATCGTGGAGGTTGGTGGATGTGATTTTGATTGATGGATGTAGGTTATTGAGAAACGAGACAGTAGGGACGAAACTAGGTGTTGGGAGTAGATGACATGGGATGGGAAGTGTATATGGTATCATGGTCAATGGGTGGAGAAAGAACATTGGAAACGACGGAGATTGCTTGAGGATACGTGTTGGATGTTGATATGTGCTTATTTGATAGGTTGCGGTTTAATTTGTTTGCACAAAATCCACAGTGGAAGTCTTCTTTAGAATTACTGTTGTCGCCGCGATTGTTGTCCAGACGCTGCAGTCATGTGTCGATCACTGTACTTGCAGTCGAGCATAGTTTGTGTCAGTCGTGGCTGTTTTCTTACGTCCTCCCATTAACTTCCTTGTGTTGAAGCTGTTAAATTTGCTACTGCAACTGATTGAATTGATCTGCAACTGATTGAATTGTTCTACAATGTGAGTATTTATAAGAATCAAGACAATTTTTTTAATATTCCTCCCTGCAGAATTCCACACTTTACCTTGCAAATACTCGACATGATCCTCTCGCATTTAATCCTGTGTGTTCTGTCTGTGAAATAATCATGTATCCACTTAACCACCAAAGCGGAAATGTGGTACTTAACTTACAAATTAATATATCGTGCCAATTCTATCAAATGTTTTAGTAAGATCAAATTGAATCCTTCTTACAACTTTTTTACTGCGATTTAGGCTGCACAAAAAATTGGATTTTTACGTGGCAAATGCGTGGCGACGCACGCTTAAATGACCACCACAAAAAATCTAAGTTATATGTCGAGAAGGTGGGAACGAGAACGCATGAGGTATTTGTATGTGATAAAGGAGGTAGCGCGGCGGACGTTCAGCGGGATCTGATTTCAGGCGAGGAGGCAGCGACGAGAAATGATTGGAGACCGTAGTTGTTGGATTAATTGGGAACGTGTAGTAAGAGGGAATGACATGAACGCAGTGATCTACGTTGACGCCACCAGGTCTTTTTGAAACTAGTGCTATATTAGCACTTTTTTGCTTGTCAGGCACAACGCCTTTCCGAAAACATTCTGAGAACTAACTCTACAGAATTGGGGATAATTCTGTTCCGAATTCTTTGACCAACCATGTTGATATTCAAGGACCGACTGCTTTACTTAGCTTATCTTATTAATTAGTTGTTCACATCAATATCGCTTAAATTTGGAACATCAAGGTATCTCTAGCTTAGCTGTCTCAGTTGTTGGAATCCTACGAATTAGTTGAATCGTTACTGTACGGCATGGGATCAGTAAGAGACTTATTAATACCATTAATCACTTTGTATACGTCCTCATATGTATTTCCAGCACGTAATAAATTATCAACTCTTGAGTACGTACCCTTCACATGTCTCCACAATCCTTTTTGATCCTTATTTTTTAATCTATTTGCAAACCACTTTCTCTCTTAGATGTTCCAATTTAAGAATTCAGGTTATTGGATAAAATGGCATATTCTAATACACGACGACGAAAGCATTATTTCGTGGATTTTGGATGTATTTAATAACTGGAGTAATCCAGCATAAATCATTATCATTGTGATATATACCATATGTAACGTTTATTATTTGTTTCAGATGATTAAATAAAGCTTCTCGAAAGTCTGATATCATTACCATTTATTTAAATATTGCTTACAACTTATGGAAAACGAAACTCATGATTCACCATTGCTGGCTTCACACAGATACACTAGCGCGGTATTTGCAACCCTGTAAGCTGACGATCGGCATCTCTGATCCTGAAGCAGTTGACGTTTGGCGACAATGGCATGATACGCTCGAAGAATTTCTTACTCATATTTGAGCTAATAAATCGAATAAATTAATGATTTTATGCAATTATGTTTCTCCAAACCTTTACCGAAGTATCAGAGAAGCAATTAACATGTTAAAACAAATGTTTGGTAAAACAATTAGCGTCATTTACTCGCGATATTTACTGTGTTCACGTAAGCAATCAGGCTGAGAATGAGTATCTCAGTATTTAGATAAACTAATGTGGATGGCATCCGACTGTAAATTTAAAGCGTTAACCGCGGAAGAGCATCGCGACCAATCAGTTCTCAACGCTTTCATATCTGGTCTCAAATCGAATGTTATCAGAGAACGATTGCTTGAAAACACATCGCTGACTCTTAGTATAGCATGTCCACAAGCAAACCTTTAAAACAGGTTCAGTCCCGTGCTGCCGAAATAGGCCAATCTCCTAATCAAACTCCGAGTATCACAGCTACGAAGATACCTATACATACTGACGACAAGTAAATTCCTAAAAGTATGGATTCCGATACTGACCAAACAATTATCGCAGGTTCAAAACGCATGCCCCGAATTCGGAAATGTTTCTTTTACGGAAAAGCTTTAACGGACTATATGTCCAGCGAAGGATGCAGTCTGTTCGAAATGTGGGAAGGTCGGACATTTCTCTCGAGTATGTCAAAGTAGCTCAAAACCTTTAACATTTGCAGTCTTGGCAATTTCAACCGATTCCAGAATTATCATCCCTATGTAAAAAAATTTAGGTTTCTTAAAAAAATTTTGGTTTCTAATAAACATACAATCTAAAGTAAATACAATTACAACAACTTACATTCCGCTCGCTTTGCTCGCGGAAAATCTTTTCTACCAAGATTGTAAAACAATCAAACTACAATCTTCGACGACAACCTTCGACGACAACTAACGACAACCATCGACAACCATCCGCTTGACAATTATCGACAACCATCGACAACCATCGACGACATCCGCTCGCTACTTACAACTAACGCGAACTACTTACAATTATTTAAAAATCGTAAACTATTGCAACCTACAGTTAATGGGAGCCAAGAAGAAAAATCTACCAAAAGCCAAGCGAGCAATCTCTGTTGATACCGATAAAACCGGCAAGCTCGAGAACATACAAGTGGAATGCTCCGCTAGCGGCTGTCAAATCTGGACATCAGTAACACATAATTGTGCTTTGGGTCAGGAAACTTGTGGCGGGCCACCGTTCTACTGCGGATTCTGTGCGGCGAAACAAATCAACTTGTTAATAAAACGATTAGAGCAATTGGAAATGGCATCGCAGCATGATCGAATTTCTCAAATTTCTGACAAATCTACTGAGACAGTGAAGGAGCCGCAAATTGTATCGCAGCAAGATGGATTTTGTCAAGTTTATGATAAATCTACCGAGACAGTGACGGAGCCGCAAATTGTTACAACTAATGTATATTCACTCCCCGACACCCCACGTCCCGTCCTTCCCGTCTCGTCTCTCAATACCTTGCATCCATCAATCAAAATCACCTCCACCAACCTCCACTATCCTTCCACTCATAACCTTTCCTCACATCGCTTGCCACCCTCTTTATTATCATTATCCTCTATGTCTCCCGTCGTCAAACCAAATCCCTCCAAATCATCAACTGCCAGCTCTTCTATCGTGATCTCACCTACTCACGTCAGTCGTCCTCCTTTACGGAAGCGCTTTGCTTCTCGTGATCGTTGCGTCATTGTCACTAATATCACGCCTTCTAACTCCTTATCTCCACAAGCACGTCTAGACTACGATGTTTCCGCCTTCAGATCCATCCTCTCGTCTATTGTCTCTGCGGATAAACCTTCTATTTTCAAGGACATTTCTCCTGTCGCATTTATCCGTCTAAACAAATCTTCTCAATCTAATCCTTTCCTGCCCCCTCTCCTAAAAATTATTTTCAAGCATCGCTCTCACGCGTCTTCTGTCCTCTCTCCACGATTTAAACTCATGTCATCTTCAACCATTCGAATTTTCCCCGATCGCGCCCCTTCTGAAATCGCTCAAATCTCTTCAGCCACCATCGAAAAACGTCGTCGCGAGGAAAACGGCGAAACATCACTCTCCTTACGCTACATAGACGGAAATTTTCAAGTTGTCCACACCCGTCCCAAAATTCGATGGCGCTCCATCTCTCCTATGTGTCTTCTCCACTAGACTCTTTCGCCACAACACACGGTTTCCGCCTCGGCCTCCTTAATACTAGATCTATTCTCAATAAATCCGATCTTATCCTCAACCTATTCACCAAGCAATTCATTGATCTCTTCTGACTCACCGAATCCTGGCACTCAGATTCCGACGACCTTTCCATTCACCGTCTGCTCTCTACCGGTTGCTCCCTAGTCGAATCCGCCCGCCCCCTCAGCTCATGCCCTTCTAAATTCTCTAATCATGGCGACATTGTCGCATTCGCTCGTCACCCCGCGTCTCTTCGCAAAATCAATCCCCCTTTCAGTCCTTGCTCTTTTGAATTACTCACTTGTTATTCTAACCCGATCACTCTAGATCTCGCCATTGTATACCGTCCTGGTTCATCAGCTCCTACTGCCTTATTTTTTACCGAACTCGGTGACCTCCTTTCTCATTGTGCTTTGTCCTCAATCCCTTCACTCGTTCTAGGCGACTTCAATATCCGCCTAGACCGCCCCTCTTCCACGGATTCCATCCGGTTCATCAACATTCTATCCAACTACAATTACAAACTAATCTCCACTGCCCCCACACATATACTTCGTGGGGCACTCGACATCATCGCTGTCCCCGATCATTTTGCTGCCTACACCTCACTGTCCATCTCTGATCCTGGTCTATCCGATCACTTTCTTATCACCCTTGATCTCACTCACAACCACACCCCTCCTCACACACCTACAATTCTACGTCGCTCTTTGAGAAATCTTGACCTCTCCCTTCTCCGCTCTGCCTTACTCAAATCATCTCTATCATTACCCACAATAACAAAATCATCTCCTCACGATCTCGCCTTTCTTTTCGACTCTGAACTCACATCCACTCTCGATATTCTCTTGCCCTTCAAGTATCACCCACACCGTCGCTTGCACCGTGCCCCATGGTTTGACATCCAATGCCTACAATCAAAGCGTCGACTCCGCCATGCTTTTCGAGTCTATCACCGCTCTCTCAGACGTGATTTCCGCTCGATCACTCCGTCTTTCCGTGATTCCTATCTTGCTCTTCGCCGGTCTCATCTCAACCTACTACGTACCAAATGCAACTCCTTCTGGCAGCATAAAATCATCACTTCATTCAACTCTAAGACTCTCTGGCATACTTTTAACTCAATCCTTGCTCGCTCCTCTTCGCCGTGCAACATCAATGCTAATGATTATTCGTCATTTCTCCAGACTAAAGTATCCACGTTGCTCTCTCACATCCCGGTCTCCATCCTATCCAACTCTGCCCAGCCTAGCATCATCCTTCCGGAACTCTTTCATCTTCTTCCCTGTATCACCTACAGAAGTATCATATGTCCTCATGTCCTTGCCCAACAAAACCTCACCTGCCGATCCCCTGCCTACTCACATATTAAAATCTATATGCTCATCGATATCCCCATTTCTCACAACCTTGTTTAACTCGTCCATCCGCAGTCGTATCTTCCCTTCACACTGGAAATCCGCAATCGTTCGTCCCCTCCTTAAGAAACAATCGCTCGACCTGCTCAGCATTTTGTGAGTTTGAATTATTCCGTTGATTTTAAAAATGCATCTATTTTATCATTTGAAATAACTTGTTATCTCGCATTATTCAAGAAGCGTATTTTATTTAAAAAAGAACCTAATTTAATGCTTAATAATTAATCCGATTAGATTAATGAATCCGACTCGTCATCCCATCGGGTCGGGATGACGAGTCGGATTCATCAAATGTTTAAATTATAATTAATTATTTCAATATTACAATATTTTAATTTTTTCAATTCGTTTGTTTCTTCTAATTGTATTATTATTTTGTTTTGGTTTAGATTAAATTATAATTTATTACTCTACTTTTACCTCCCTTCCTTCTAGCTATCGCCCTATTTCATTACTCCCTACTCTTTCTAAGCTCTTAGAACGCCTAATCTTAATACAAATCAACGCTTATCTCTCCTCATCCAATCTCTACCCTCATTTCCAATCCGCTTTCCGCTCTAAGTCACTCGACAGAAATCGCATGCATAAAAGTGTACAACGACTTACTCATTTCTCGAGACAAGGCTCTATATAGTGTTCTCATCTCCCTCGACCTCTCCTCCGCATTCGACATTGTCGACCACTCTGTCCTCCTTTCTCGCCTTCGTTATGATTACGGCTTTTCCTCCTCCGTAGCATGGTTCGCCTCATATCTATCCGACCGTTCCTTTCGCGTCTGTTCTAACTCAACATCCTCCCCTCCTATCCCTATTTTTTGCGGGGTCCCACAAGGTTCAGTCCTAGGTCCCCTGCTTTTCTCTCTTCTGCTTGGCGATCTATCTCCGTTTATCAAACCTTACTCCTTTAAGGTCATGCAATATGCCGATGGCATTCTAATCTATGCTCATGCACCCGCACATCGCATACACGGTATCGGCATTGATGCCTCCAACTGTCTTTCTTCTATCTACAAACGTCTCTCCAATCTCCATCTCGTTCTAAACCCCGAAAAGTCCAAAATAATGTGGATCCTCCCCCGTAAACCAAACATATCTCCTCCCACTGTATATTTTGCCTTATCGATCATACACAGTCCACAATCTCACTTTCTTAGGCTTCCATTTCGATGATCACCTTTCCCTTAAACCCTTCGTCCGTGACAAGGTCCGCTTATCTAACTTAATTCTCCGTGACATCCGCCGTATCTGCCCCCTTATCGACTTCCGTTCTTGTACGTCTCTTCTTTCATCGTTTCTTTTCCCTAAAATCGATTACTGCCTTAGCCTTTTCGCCAATTCTCCAAAATCCATCATCCTACCCCTACAACGAATAATCAACACCGCCGTTCGAGTGCTCTTTCGTCTCCGTCGCTTCGACCACACATCCACATATTTTGCCCAACTCTCCTGGCCCACCATACACATCCGCATCAAACTCCGCCTTCTTCTCGTTACTTTTCGTCTCATCGCTGTCGGCTCCCCATCGTTCATCAACCTTTCCTTTCTTAGACGATACTCGCCCCACCTCGCTATCGCTTCGTTCCTGTCATACCTTCTTACTCCACGTTCCTAATTACTCCAACAACTACGGTCTCTGATCCTTCCTCGTCGCCGCCTCACGCGCCTGGAATCAACTCCCTTTCGACGTCCGCCGCGTTCCCTCCTTTATCACATTCAAACACCTCATCCGTTCAATATTCTCGACACCTGATTCACAGTCTTGCTTTTGTGTGGTCATGTAAGCGTGCGCTGGCACGCATTTGCCACCTTAAAATAAATCCTTTTTTATGTACATAAAAAATCACTTAGTTAATGCAATGGTTGAAACCGGGAGTACCAACAATCTCATTCGTTCCGACGTTGCTTGCAAACTTAAATTAAGTTACGATTCTCGCTACAAAGATGTAGTAATAATGGCTATGGCAAAAATAGCGACATCAACAAAGGGGACGATGCGAGAAGATATTGTCTTTTTCGATCAATCGTATAAGTCGGTGTCATTTGGAGTACTTTACAATCTATGTGCTGAATGCATACTCGGTCAGAGATTTTTGGACGATATAAATATATATCTTTTTCGTTGTCCGGAACTGAATCACTAGATTCTATCAACGCAATTACAACTATGCGATTACCACCTTTAAAACTTTTCTCAGACGATGCCAAAGCATGGAACACGATTGCAACGAAAGAGCAGTCAATGTATATAAAGTTAAACGCTTCCTTATTGAAGATATAGTTGATCAAATTAGTCAATATACGATTTATACTGATATTGATCTTACATTGGCTAATTATCAAGTTCCCATGGACGGGCCTGAAATTGCTTTTACTGCTTTTGAAGCAGTTGGATCTTTATATGAATTCTGCAAAATACCGTTTGGGCTAACAAATGCCGTACCAGCTTTCCAACGAGTTTTGAATACAATCTTTTCTGACAAACATTTGGAGGAAACTTATGCCTATATCGACGACGTAGTGATATACGGAAAAGATAAGGATGAGCACGGCCGAAATTTAACGAGTTTCATTTAAATCGTAAGAAAATACAATATTTTGTTAAATACAGACAAGACAATAAGTGCAACATATAGGACAAGCTTATTTAGCTATCAATATTCTAAAAATGAAACAAACCTGATCCCGAACGAGTAAAATGTCTAAAATCTCTTCGATTGATTAAATGCAAGCAGTCATTAGACTAGTAATCGACTTATTACAACTAGTAATGTGCTTATTTTCACACTATTCTAAATGGATTAAAGACTTTTCTTTCAAAACACGTGCTCTCGTTGAAGTACAAATATTTCCGATAACATGTGAGACTAAAAATTCGTTTAAATATATTCAAATCTAATCTACTTAACGTTGGAACAGTTGATTTCTCTATTAAATTTACTGTCGAGACTGACGCATCCAATTATTATGTTGAAGCAGTACTTTCTCAGCATCATAAATCTATCGCTTATATGTTAGATAAAACGGCGATACATCAGTCATCTATTAAGAAGAATGTCTCTGACATAATACTTGCCTTGATACATTGGATACGTGGGACAAAAGTTTACAGTGATAAGCGATCACCACAAACTGCACCGGTTTGTGGTGCTCGTCTATAAAGATCTAAAAACGTTGCAACATTTTTTTGGAAAACGAAAAAGTGAGTATCGGTGCTTCAAACAACTTTCAAATTCAAACAAATATGGAACAGAATTTAAGTATTTCCAATGTAATTTCGTCTCTAACAACACCTAAGGTAAGAGATTTGTTGTCTCATGATCACGAGTGTAATGGGGTTATTCCCCATACCCAAGCTTAGAAATCTAATAATTATTAAATTGGCCGAACCTATTGGAAGACATAATTTGTACAACATTTTCCCGCGAAGCTTCGCAGAACAGAATAAAAAAGAATATTATTCAACACGGTAAGGTACTACGAGACCGAGGTTATAATTTACTTTACTACCTCTGATTTGGCTAATGCATATAAAGATTTCTTTCATAACAATCTTTCGAAATTTGGTAGCCTGATTTCAAAGCCTATCATGGCTTTCTTGAAAATAATGAATCTCCCTCTTCACTTGGAGCAAAATGACATTGATGACCTTCAAGTACTTTTCAAAGTCTCTAATTTTCGCCCCATTAAAGGGAAGAATGGACTACCTATTCCGATAGGTTTTGTCTCGACTCCCACCGACATTGCCGAGGCGTTAACCAAAACGTCCGGCAACCCGTTTCTGGGTTTTAATTGAAAGTTCCTATTTCTTAGCAATGATAATATGACCTTCCACCACTGCAATCTCTGTCATGGATGAAGGCACTGGGCCTCAATGTGTAAGGCAGAGAAGATCTGTGGCTACTGATCCTCTAAAGAATGTATCGACATCGGGGACAATGTTCCTTTACCCCGCGATGTGTTAACTGCTCTGGTCCACATCCCTCCTGGTCAGGTGATGTGAGGCTTTTAAGGCGTATCGTCTCAAATTCTGTCCTTCACGTACAGTTAAAACTAATGCTAGTTATGCTGAAACTATCGGTAGGATGACTGACACGGACATTATACGTCTTTTCGATGCTCAAAAGCAAGCTATTTAGGACAAATACAGCAACTCATCAACAGTCAGTCCGCACTGCTATATTCATCTCCAATGATCTCTCCAGCAACTATTACAGAGTCAAAGAAACGAGGGGCTCCGGCCAACACCGTGCCTCCATGAAAGGTAGGCAGACTACTCAAGGACAAGTCCAGGAAAGCCTCTAACACGGGAAATGAAGATATTGCCCGTGGGCAAGTGCCCACCATGGACAGAGTTAGTAGATGGAAGGGCAAACCTTCCGCCCCTAGCTCTGTCTAGGGATGAAGTAATCCCGCCCAGTTTACTGAACACAATGCAGAGTACTCATGAGCCTATTTCACTGAATATCCTTCAGTGGGATTCGGGAGGTGCTTCTGCCCTTAGACTTCTATCTGATAGAGATGCAGATGTTATAATGCTCCAGGAGACGCGGTCTATCCGTCTCCCCCAGGACATTACTCGATTCACCCTAAGCACATCTGCTCACACTATACTCCGTATCTAACCCATCACTCTTCTTCATCTCAAGGTCTTTTAACCTTAGTTAAATGCTCCTTAAGGTCTTCCCTCCTACTAAATTTCTTGTCCAGCCCTGTCTTGTTTAGTTATTTCACTCTGTAAGAACGGTAAACGCCTCAGCCTAGCCTATATCCCCTTCCTTTCATTGCACATCAACGAAGTCACTACTCGACTTATTACTGCTCCATGATAGGTGGTAGCTGAAATTACACTGTACGGAGCAGTCGCGACAACATCTGTCCACCTATCATGACTTGATTCGTTTGCGGATAGAAGAGGATACGCTGCTTCGAAGGAGATTCCACTTTTATCCTATCAGAGTGATTTTCTTTCAGGCAGCTATCCAACGCTTCCCTCGAATTGGTAATGAGAGTCTAACCGAATTTAATTCCTATCTCTCTTCGCAAGCTTCCGCGATACTTTCGACTACCTATAAAGGTCGTATTTACAGTCCCACTCCGACAAAACTCGAGACAATAGCGTATATGCTCCGTCTTTCCAACCTCTCTATGCTTCTGCCAGACAAGTTATCTCGAAAGAATATTGGATCACTAGATATAGGTTCCAACTGGCTTAGGATAGGGCAAGCATTGCTTATCTTAATCTAGCCCAGTCTTCCTTCTGAAGATATTCAAGAAAAAGAAGTTTGTCTGTTGGAAGGATAAAGCATTGCGCTGGATTGGAAAAATAGGTCTTGATAAAGTGTTGGAGGAGTCACTATCCCTACATAATTATGGAGTCCCCAATCACCTCAACCAATCCCGCCATGGGGAGACTTTAGGAGTAGAGACATATCTGTCACAGATATTCTTAACTCTCGGGGGCCCCTCCTGGGCACCTCCAAATCCGTCTCTCCACTTTATTCTCGTGTATGTCAGCTTCTGACATCCGAACAAAGAAGAGAAGTGGCCGTCACTATGCTTTTAGCCCCCCCCATCCGATGTGGCCGGCGTCAACATTAGTAGGAGAATTTTTATCCCTAAGCAAAATCCGGTCTCTTGCCCTAAAGACCTGCGGCCCATTTCAATTCAGAATTCCCTCGTGTCGATTTACGAGAAAGCGCTTGCGCGTAAAATCTGCAATCACTTAAGTAGGCGAAATTTAATCCCACCTGGTTTCCATGGGTTCGTCAAAGGTCGCTCGGTCCATTTAGCTGTAGGTGAAGTGTATCAGTTCTGTCAGGAGAATAGTAATCAACTTGTTGTGGCTGTTTTCCTTGATTTTTCTGCTGCATTTGATCGCATCTCTATTCCCTTTGTTATCTCTTCTCTCAGGTCTTTGGGTTGCTTGCGAGAATTGTTAACAGAATGGAGGTATTGCTGTACACCAAGCGATTCTTTTATGAAGATGACCTTGATGCGCGTAAGTTCTACCCTATTACGGGTGTGCCCCAAGGCTCCCATCTTTCTCCTATTTTGTTTCTAGCTGCATCCATTGAACGCTTCAAAATATATAAACGCGTACAACATATAGTAATATACGCTGATGATACCACTTCCCTGTTCTCTGGACGCAGGTGCAAAGTCATAGTCTCGGACGTCAGCTGATTCTTTCTAAGATTAAAAGACCAGTTAACCTGGTCCAATCCAATTTTAAACTCCGCTAAATCGCAGGTGGTTTTATTCCATGGCAGCCCAACAGCAAAGCAAAAACTTAAGAGATTAGCATTCTCTGCCCTCTTCTCCATTTTGACTAATCAACCACTTCCTACCTTCACGAGACGAGTAAAATACCTGGGGTTCACCGTTACGGTGAACTGGTTGGCGAAAGCTGACTTGGTTAGACTTAATTGTATCCTGAAGAGAGTTAGGTGGGTCCTAAAACGGGCTCCGCATCTGTCATTGAAAGGGAAAACCCAAGTGCGCCTCTGGGTACTTGGGCCATCTCGGAATTAGTCTTTTTTTCTAGAGCACGTTCCCCAGAGCAAAGGCAAAGGTTTCTCAAGCTCCTCGTCTCTTGTTTACCCAGCATAGTTCGCCTCGACTGGACTCTTCGGGGTGGGTTTAAAGACTTCGGGTGGTTTAGTCGGAAGGCGGCGTGTTGGATTGGTGGGAGGGCTCAGATCCCACTGCACCTGATGCCGTATGTTATTTTCGTATTTACTTCAAACATGCACCGACAACGAGAGAAATTCATTCAGGGTGATGAATATTTTTAGGTTGGGTAAAATGTATAATATTGGATACACGCCACTTTTAAAAGTTGTTCTGAATTCAGATGTGGTGTGTTCCTTAGCTCTACGTAACGGGTTTCGTCTAGCAGGGACCAACATCTTTATGAGAAAAGATCTCTTACCAGAGGAAAGAAAATTACAGAAAGCGGCACTCACTGAACTTAAGAATCGTGAAGCGAACGGTGAATGTAATTTGATTATTAAAAATTTTCGAGTAGTGCGGCGCAGAATCTCTATACGTTTTTGGATCCGTTCCAAACCTTCAGAAGTGAGCAAGGATGCTGTTCGTCTACTCTGTGTCGCACCACCTATAATCTCATCTAAGTTTTTTATCCGAAAAATTATACCTCCGTTACTATGGGGTCGGTCCCGACGTAGTTTAGTCTACGAACATCTTCCCCAATTTGCGCATACTGTACACAAACATAGTCAGCATTTACCATAAATTAGATGAATTGACGGTGCGTTTGTCGAAGACGCGTTACGATATAATAGCTCTCACTGAGACCTGGCTAAGTATAGACATACTTGATTCTGAAATAAGTATCGAGGGATATACTCTCATTCGTGGGGATAGACAATGCCGCAGGGGTGGTGGTGCTGCTGTTTATATAAGATACTCATTATCTGTAAAGATAGTCGAATCTAGTAATTTTTCGTCTGAATGTGATTATTTGTGGGTATCTATTAACCAAGGAATTAGGAACCTAACGATCGGTATATTTTACGGACCTCCGTGTTTGTCATCTGCCTCTATTCAATCCTTTCTGCTTAGTCATGTAAAAATGTCTGAAGAGGGAGATTTGATTATCGTAGGAGACTTTAATATGCCCGAAGTAAACTGGAAGGATTATGTTCCCATTAGTGGATGTGATCATGGTTCTTGTGAACTCTTAGAAGTTTTTAATACTTTAAACTTATTTCAGCATGTCCATGAGCATACGCGATATAGGAAGGATAAGTCTTCTTTGCTCGACATTTGTCGTACTGTCAAAGAGAATGCTATTGGGAATATTAAGTACGGTCCTCCAATCGGTTCAAGTGATCATGCTACATCGATTTTCTTATTAACCTTAATCTCAAGGTATCTTCTAATTGTAATAAATTTCCGAATTTCAAGAAAGCCGATTATTCCACTATTATAACTCATCTCTCAAATATTCAATGGCCCAACCCTTATATTTTAGAAATACAGCCAGCGTGAGTCTTTTTTCGAAATTCTTTACTCTCAATATTATTGACACATACACCTGTATGCTCTATTCGAAAAAGACTGAACCATCCTGTATGGGTGGATGCGTCCCTACGATCTTTTCTAGTAAAACGAGATCGCACCTTTCTGGATTTCAAACGGGGTATTAGATCTTTCTCCTCATACAAGGTTATTATCAATAGAGACACTTCGATTAAACTAAGTAAGTGTCATACCTATATTACTAGCATGTGTAAGTCCTTTAATCAGAATTCTCGAAATATATTTAGTTTTATTCGTGGTCAGAGATATTCTCAATAGGATTCGTTTAGCTTAATAAACTCTGAGGGAAATTCTATCAATAATGCGAGCGAAATTGCAGAAGCATTTGCAGATCACTGAACTTCCAAGCGTATCGAGTCCTTTACATGATAGCGACCAGTTACTTTCATCTGATATTTTTAGATCACCCTATATTATCCAGTGTCGAATTCTCTGTTCTGAATGTATTCGATGAGCTTAGAAAATCAAAACCTTCGTCCATTAGTGGTCCTGATAATATACCATCGATCGTATTGCGAGAGGCTGCATCAGCACTATGCTCTCCGCTTTGACTTATTTACCGTTGCTCCATAGATTCAGGAATTTTTCCTTTTGAGTGGAAAAAACCCACCATTAAGCCCATTTTCAAGAAAGGTTCAAGATCTGCTGCTGGGAATTATAGACTAGTGAGCCTGACTTGTGAGGTATGCAAGATTATGGAAAAGCTAATTTTGCGCTCTCTGACATCATACCTCGAAAAAAATTGTATTTTAAATGTTCATTAACATGGTTTCCGACATGGGTGGTCCACTACTACTAATTTAGTTAGTGCACGGGCTAGCTGGTGTGATTCCTTGAAGGCTGGACACGGAGTTGATATTCTGTTTTTCGATTTATCAAAGGCCTTCGATAGGGTTAATCATACCATTTTAATTAGTAAATTATTTGATGTCGGCATTAGAGGTAGTATCCTTCGATGGTTAAATTGTTTCCTCCAAGATAGGTTATTTGCGGTGAATGTTAAAAACACTTTATCACGTTGACGAACAATGTCGAGTGGTGTACCTCAAGGTTCAGTCATAAGTCCTACTCTGTTCAACATATATGTCAATGACATATGTCATGTCAATTGCTCATTTTCGATGTACGTCGATGATATCAAAATTTGGAATGGTATTCGGGATCCTTCAGATCATAACCGGCTTCAGAAGGACATAGATTTCATACACTCGTGGTACAACTCACATGATCTTACTATTAACATAGAAAAGACCTATCACATGCATTTAGGTCAATTGATGTATTCTGGTTCGTACACTTTAGGATGTGCTACTATTAAGAATGTTGATCAAGTCAAGGATCTCGGTAATATATTATCTAATAATCTGTCATTGGGTCCTCATGTAAGATATATTGTAAGCAAATGTCAACGCATCCTAGGGCTACTACAAAGAACGCTAGGTTCAATAGATGTTGACTTATTTAGGGTGCTGTTCCCCTCGATTGTCCTTTCTCATATGCTATATGCTTCATCAGCAGTCTTTCCGCGATCTAAGGGTGATTTGCGTTTACTTGAGGGCATTCTCCGTAAAGCTAGCCATATGGTTTCTTCTATTCGAGATATTCCCTACCCTCAGAGACTAGACGTTCTAGGCATATGCGATGTCGAGACGTCCCTAATAAAGCAGATTTGATGTTGGTGTGGATGACACTGCACTCTTCTAAGCACGTTTTAAGCCCTCTATTTACACTTTCTGCTAATGAAAATCTACGAGGACACAAGCTTAAACTGGTACAAACTGGAACCGAAGCGGAACTAAGGTGACATAAGACATCGAATTGCCAAACATTGGAATAAATTACCATCTACTGTTGTTGAGGCCACACATGTATCAGAATTGAAGAATTATCTTCGTGCTGAATTCCGCCTTGAATCCTGACTTGTTTCAGCTATTTTGTTGACTATTTTTTATTTTCCTCTTTTTTACTGTGATGCCCCTGTTTTGAGCTTTGCTCTTTTGGCGGTCAATGAATAATAATTGTGAAATATCTCATATGTAACGTTTATTATTTGTTTCAGATATTCGAATAAAGCTTCTCGAAAGTCTGATACCATTACAATCATATACCCTTGCTCTTATTTCCGGTAAAAATAACTATGTTACCTACTTTAATGTGTCTTCAATCAATATTAGAGCATCACTAAAACTGAGTCTCTACTGTCAATATCCCTCAAAACACCAACAATTCGTTCCTTTATGAAAAGGAACGGGGTATTGATCACGCTTATCATAAACTCTCTTAAAATGAGCCTCACTTTTTAATTTCTTGGTTGTGTGTGGTACAATCATAATGATACCATGATCTGATGTAGAAAGAGGACTGCATATTCTAAATTAATATATTTATTAACTAGATTAAAAAATTTAATAAACTAAATATTTATTAAAAAATTTCATATCAACAGCTACTTCCGAAACAAAATTTTTCATTTTAACTTTCTGTAGCAACTGCCTAGATCTTCAGATTACGGCAGTCACCATCAAATACAGTCATCTTAAGATTACTGCAATCACCTGAGGATATTGGCAGTAATTGCCATCTTCTGAAGGATGAAAATTATAGATTTTTCATATTATAAGTTTCAATTCTGTTTTCTGCGCAAGTTTTCTGTTTTAATGTATTTAAACACAGTTAGTTCAACTGAATAATTTTTACTTTTTCAAATTTTAGTTAAAAAACGATTATCATAAAATAATTTTACAGCAAAGTTTATCTTAAATAATAAAATATCCGTTTTTATTTTCTCACTTATCCAAACTAGCTAGTTGAAATTTAAGTATAGTATATTTATAAATGTTTTTTAGGTTGAATTGTTTAACAACTCTTGTTCGTAGACCAACACAGCGATCATTCCATTTAATAAATGCTGTATGCATTTGGGATATAGAATTGAAATTTTATCGGAACTGTCGATTTTGTGGCAAATTGAAACCGTTTGTTCGATCGAACGCGAGTTCAATCGAAAATGTAACCCAACATTCTTTGAATCCCTGATCAAGTAAAAGGAGAATATATTTGTTCAAAATATTACTACTCACAATAATATACATTGAAAATACTTTGTATTGAATTTTCGCAATGCCATTAACACGAATAGATGAAACGTCAATTTTTTCACATGAAAGTGGACTTATTTGTTTTGAGTGATACATTTGTATCCTACATTACAATTTTTATGCAATTTTCTTTTATTTCCAAAGTCAAAATAACTATTTCAGATCTATTTTTCAAATTTACTTGTTACTTTGATAAAATGGGGAAAGGCTATGAAAACTATATGTCAAAAAAATGGTTTCATCCAAGCAATATTGGTAACATGAAACGATTATGGATGGCAGAACAAAAAGTTGAAGCTGAACTTAAGCAGCAACAACAGCTCAGAGAACAATATGAGAAAGAACAAGAGCTTTATAATAATCAACAATTACTTGGAGATGAAAAGGCCCGGCTGGGGCTATCATTCATGTATAATCCACCTGCCGGCGCCGCGTCCTGCAATAAAAGTGAAGGCGGCGAAATTAAGTTTGATTGGCAAAGAAATGCGCCAAGAGAGCGATGGGCAAAAAATAATGAACTTATTCGCGATCAGCCTTTCGGAGTAGAAGTGAGGGACGTCCGCTGCATACGATGTAAACAATGGGGTCACGTGAATACTGATAAAATATGTCCACTATTTTATAGTAGTATTAAAGACGAACCGTTAAAAGCTAAGGAGCTCGCTGGTCTTTCCAATTGGACTGATGCAAATGAACTAATGGATCAAATGAAATCCGATGGGCTGACAATCAGAGCTGGTGCTTTGACTAGGGCTTCTCTTGTTGAACCTGGTGATCTTTTGTTTCTACTATCAAAACCTAGTCAAATTAGCCTCAATGACCTTGAGAAGCTGTCCACTAGCGATAAACACATGTTATGGAAGAAAATTAAGAAATACTATAAGCACAAACATAGATCTTCTAAGCATTCAAAGAAATTTCGAAAATAGCCTTAGATTTAAAATAAGAACCTGTGCATATTTTAACAAGTAGCCTTTATAAAGAAAATTATTTTACTGCATGTATACATAATATTCAAGCTTTTTATTTTAATTTTGGTAATGAAAATCTAATTTCAAAACTTCCGGGTCTTTGTGATAAATTTTGATTTAGTTTTTATTTCTTAATCTTTACTGAAGAGATTTTATAAAAAGCAAACATTCTGGATGAACACTTTTGTATTTCTAGCGAATAATTGTTTTTTTAATCAATTATTCAAATAAATTAAATAATTTTCAGTTTAAAAAAATGAAATAATTAATTTTTTAATTAATAAATTAAAATTTTGAAAATAACATTTTCCAAATTATTGTTTAATACCTTAAGGTATTAAAAATCATTTTCATCATTGTAGTTTTATAAATTTAAGGAAACGAAGAAAGGCAGGTAACAGGATTTATTCAATGAAAGTTACAATATTTCTATGGCTTCTGCTATCATCAGGAAACCACAAACAGTTTTTATAGCTATCAATTATTAATTTAGCAAACTTTATTAATTTCATTAACTTTCTTAAATAATTAAGAAAATTATTTAAGAAAATAATTTTTTTGACTATTATCTTAATTATAGTAACTAAAGAAGAAGTTAAAGTGGCATTTGCCACCAACGCACTACAACTATTTTCTTAATAAAGATAGATGCTGACGCGTTTTTGTAATTAGACAAAATTTGAATACGGTCGAATTTTTAAAGAGTGAAATATTTGCTTGACAGCGTAAATAAACTTTTTGAGTGAGATTCTTGCTTTCGCATTGAGTGCTTCACAAAATCAAGTGAGTAGATAAACTAAGGATGTAACATTTTATAATTTAATTTTATTTTAGGGTTTCATGTGTGTTTGCATTATTTTAGATCATTTTACATCTTTGTATATTCTTTTAAAAAATCTACAGACTTGATTAATATATTTGATTTTATTTTAATTGCAGATAAAATATTGTTCACAAGCGAATTGAAATTTAAACAGGATGATGTCGAATATAAATCGAAATAAATTGCAGGTATGAATTCACACTATTTCATAGTTTGCCGTTTTTAGATAGGCCTTATAAAGTGATAACATATTCACGCTTATTAAATTTATTTAATTAGGCAGTTTCACAGTTCAAAATTGAAAGCTAGAAATGATTATTACGCTTTTATAATTTCTTAATCTATTAATTTTATATCTTTGTAATATTATTTTGATAAGAATTTACAGCAATAATATTTAAAAATAATTATAAATGAGTCAGATAAGAAAGTTGAATCTATGTGTTTTTTTTACTAGATATAAATAAAGATAAATAATTTATGACTATACAAGATTTTAAACAATTTAAATTTATATCTAGTTAAAATTTTTAATTGAAATTTAAATTATTGTCTATATTTATGAATTGACCAATAAATAACATAGATGTATAAAAAGAATGGATTGCAGATCATCAGGAGTAACTGATATGTTATCAGGTTGTGGCTCCTATTCCTTTATTGTTTTCTTTATTTAAAATATTAAATTATCATCTATAGTTTTTTAATCGAAATATGCGAATGCAAAGCACATTAATAACATTATGTCTATTTGTTCGATGTTAATGCACTCAAATCACTTATAATATAAAATGTTACTAAATTTTAAATTATATATACCCGGCTTTTTGTTTTCAAGTAATTTGACAGTTACTGGTTTATTATTTATATTGCCGTAATAGAATGATATTTTTATTTAATATATTCACAATATTAGCAAATTGCGATATTTTTTCTTCCTATTTAATGCCATAGTTAAGTTATGTTGCCATCAGTTAAGCATAATTTTTTTCTCTGGTCATGGCGATAAAATCACTTACTCTAAAATGTCATTAAAAGAGTTAAATCCTTAAATATCGAAGTTACCAAGTTTTCAAAAGCATTGTTTGAAAAAAATGTCGAATGAAGATTGAATATGTGGAAAAATCGCAGAATGTTACAGCTATCGAATGTAGCAAAGATGATGCAAACGAAATTTATATCGAAAATTCGTGTTAGTAATTCTTGTGATTGGAAGAAGGGTGAAATAAGAAATTTACTCTCGTTAGAGCTGCAAAAATACTTGAACTTATTTAATAACTAGCAGAAATTCTAAGAATATACCTAAAATAAAACCTTTGTAAATAGTTAAAAATGATTCATTATTGATAAAGAATTATTGGAGCTTGATCAAATAAAGGAGGAAATTTTTATTTGATATTTCGCTAACCTCTGTTAGCATATTCTGAAGATGTAATTTTCTGAAGATGTTAACAGAGGTTAGTGAAATATCAAATAAAATTTTCCTCTTTTCTTTGATCATGCTCCAATAATTCTTTATAAAAAAATCTTGTTAAAATCCTTAAAGACAACATTTTTTTCCGTAGTTCCTTCGTTAAAAAACTATGATACAGTGCAGAGTATTCTACTGTGACGAAGGTATAAGGGCCATATTTGCAAATTTATGATATGAAATATATTATTCCTTCAGCAAAGCATACTAAATGAGCAGGTGGATCATCAGGATCTTGTGAAATGAGAAATCAAAAACATCATAAATTATGCATGACATGACGTGCAACAACAACGATTTTATTAAATACATCAATAACCTATAAGTAGCATGCAAGAAAAAAAACAGACAGTCATATCATAGTCAGAAAAAACGGCAGCACAATTTCGGTCTTCAACAATTTATGTCTTCTACTTTCTCTTCTATGGCCTCAAATCCATGGGGATCTGAGCCCACCAACCGATCCAACACGCCGCCTTCCGACTGAACCACCCGGGGTCTTTCACCCCCCCCCGAAGAATCCAATCGGCGCGGACTATGCTTGGTAAACGAGAGACGAGGAGCTTAAGAAACCTTAGCCTTTGCTCTGGGGGACGTCCTCTAGAAAAGAAGACTAATCCCGAGATAGCCCAAGTGCCCCAGAGGCGCACATGGGCTTTCCCTTTCAATGACAGATGTTGAGCCCGTTTCAGGGCCCACCTAGCTTTCTTCAGGATACATTTGAATCTATCCAGATCGGCTTTCGTCGACCAGTTCACCGTAATGGTGAACCCCAGGTATTTTACTCGACTTGTAAAGGTGAGGAGTGGTTCAGAGGCGAATATGGAGGAGAGCGCAGATAGTGCTAGTCTCTTAAGTTTTTTTATTTGTTGCAGGGAGTCATGAAAGACTACCACCTGCGATTTTGCAGAGTTAAAAATAAGATTGGATTCGGGTAGCTTGGTCTTTTAATCTTGAAAAGAAACGGCTGATGTCAGAGACTACGTCTTTACACCTGCGTCCAGTGAACAGGGCTGTGGTGTCATCAGCGTACACCACTAGACGTTGTTGGCGTTTAAATATTTTAAATAGTTTAATAGAGGCAGCAAGGTATAAGATAGGAGAAAGTGGGGAACCTTGAGGCACACCCGTAATAGGGTAGAACTGGCGCGCATCTGGGTCGTCTTCATAGTAAAAACGCTTGGTATACAGCAGGATCTCCACTCTGTTCACAATTCTCGCAGGCAACCCGAGGGACCTGAGAGAAGAGATCACAAAAGGAATGGAGATGCGGTCAAATGCAGCAGAAAAGTTAAGGAAAACAGCCACAACTAAACGATGGCTATTATCCTTACAAAACTGCTCCACCTCACCAACTGCTGAATGGACCGAGCGTTCTTTGGCGAATCCATGAAAACCTGGAGGGATCAAATTACGCCTACTTAAATGGTCGCGGATTTTACGCGCAAGCGCTTTTTTGTAAATTGACACGAGGGCATTTTGAATCAAAATAGGTCGCAGATCTTTAGTGCATGAATAGGATTTTTTAGGAATAAAAACACGCTTACTAATATTGATGCCTGCTACATCTGATGGGGTTGCTAAAAGCATTGTGACGGCCACCTCTCTTCTCTGATCAGCTGTCAAAAGCTGACAGACCCGAGAAGAAAGTGAAGCGATGGATTTGGAGGTGCCCGGGAGTGGACCCCAGGAGTTAAGGATATCCGTAACAGATAGATCCCTACTCCTGAAGTTACACCAAGGCCGGATTGGTTGAGGTGATTGAGTGGTTCCATAGTTGTGTAGGGCTAGTGACTCCTCTAAAACTTTATCAAGGCCTACATTCCCTATCCAACTCAATGCTCTATCCTTCCAGCATACAAACTTCTTGAAAATCTTCTAAAAGGAATACTGAGAAGGACTAAGGCGAGCAATACTCGTCCTATCCTTACTCAGCTGGAACCTATATCTAGTGCTCCAGTATTCATTCGAGAGAGCCTGTCTGGCGGAAACAGAGAGATTAGGGAGGTTCAGCAATTTCGCCAGGACCTTGAGTTTCGTCGGAGTGGGATTGTATATACGACCTTTATAAGTAGTCGATAAAATCGCGTTAGCTTGCTAAAAGAGGTAGGTATTAAATTCGGTCATACTCTCATTTCTTATTCTGGGAAAGAGTTGGATAGCCGCTTGAAAGAAAGCCACTTTGATCGGATCAAAGTGAAACCTCCTTCGAAGCAACGTATCTTCTTCAATTCTCCAACGAATTAGGTCATGAGAGGTAGACAATTGCTGGCGCGATTGCTCTGTGCAGAGGGGCTTAAACAACCACCTCGAGTGAAGCAGTAAAATATTGAGGACTGAATTTGTTGATATGCAATAAAAGGTAGGGGAAGGTCGTTTGTGAATAAGATAACCGTTCCTAGCTCTGCGAAGTGATGCATTGATCCAACGACCAGTTCTGTTGTTGAAATCTTCAAGTATCATGTCGTAGCCGCTGTCGATAATCCTATCCAGAGTGACACGGATTTTGTGTATCTCCCCAGGACGGATGTAGACATTGGCAAGACTGAGGCGTTTACCGTTCTTACAGAGTGAAACTACTAAACAAGACATGGCTGGACATTTATAGTTTAATAGGAGGGAGGACCTTAAAGAGCACTTAATTAAGGTCAAGAGTCCTTGAGATGAAGAAGAGTGAGGAGGGGTTATGTACGGAGTATAGTATCGAGTAATGTCCTGGGGTAGACGGATAGACCGCGTATCCTGGAGGACTATAACATCTGCATCTCTACCGGATAGAAGTCTTATGGCAGAAGCACCTCCCGAATTCCACTGAAGAATATTCAGTGAAAAAGGTTCACGATTACTCTGCATTGTGGTGGATTAGTTTGATGTGGGATTGCCTACCTAGAAGGAGCTAGGAACGGGAAGGTTCCCCTTTCCCCTCACTAGAACCATCCGGGGCAGGTACTTGCCCACGGGCAGCATCTTCATTTCCCCTTATTTTTTATTCTTCAGGAGATTGCCAATATTGATAGGAGGGATAGGATGAGCCGAAGCCCCCTCTTTTTGGATGATGGAATTGCCGTTGATGATGGAATAGTAGGGTTAGTACAGAATGTGGCAACAACAGAGGATACTAAAACTTCCATCTTATTATACATTGTTTCTATACGTATATCAATTGCTCGCATGAGATCATCGTCCATCGTACGAGTGGCAGCATTTGCAAAGGTACCAGATTTCGGTTGGGCATCAGACTTGTTAAATCCACCTCGATATAATTTAAAATGTCTGCATTTTCTACTCCATGCAGGATGGCTCCCCCCACAGTTAGAGCATAATGGAGGGGATACACATTTTTCTCCTGTCAACAAAGCCGGACACTGGGGGGAGCCACACACCCCACATGTCGATGACTCACTGCAGCTTGAGGCCCAGTGCCCCCATTTGTGGCACCGACTGCAGTGCGAATATGTGAACTCTTCTTTGTCAATGATTGTAAATCTGAGATTAAATCCCATGAAGGGATTACAAGCTGAATTAGCCAGCGATTCAGCCCGCTCTCGGGAAGCGGAACAAAATCCAACTGGTATTTGATGTCTGCTCTTGTCTATTATTGAACGGAAGTTCGATATTTTAAATGTTTCTTTTAGTAACTCAATATCATTCTCTTCCGATTGACAAGGGAGGTTAGATACTTTTCAAGTGGCAAGTATGGGTTTAGAGTATGTTGACCCAAACTCCCTCAGGGAAGATTCGAAGTATTTAACATACCCCTTTAAGAGGTCTGAGGTATTGAACGAAATCTTTGGTATTGTTCCATAAAGTTTTACCGAGTTGAAAATGATTCTATTTGATAGTTGCTCTGTAAACGGCCGTAGAAAGAAATTAAATAATAAATGCCTTTCCATAGGCTTTTTGATCTTTATAATTATCAGATTTTTTAGTTTTGGGATTGGGGGAAGTACTTTCCAATCCATAGCAGCAATTGAAAACTCACTAAACTTTGGAACAGGCGATTTCAGAGCAGCATTTACCTGTATTTCGTCATTTTCCTTTGTTTTTACTAGAAAATTGACTGGAAAACTGTTTTTTTTTACAATCTTTGTTCCTCCGACACGCTTGTTCGTACTCATTTTTATAAATTTATCTATCACATGACGGGCATAACATGATTTCCCATAACATGCTATGGAAAAGTTCCGTTTTAATTAGCCGAGGCAAAATTCGCCTAGTAATTAGAATTGTAACTGAAACTATGCATTCATGTTTTCAACTAGCGGCTACTGTAAGTAGATTAATTGCCCTAAACAAGCAGTCCGGAATCTGGCCGATTTGTTTTTAAGGACGGTTTTACGACGAACTAATATGGATATAATCAGTCTAAGGCAGCTGAGTATATCCAGGAAGCTTGTAGTAAATTTTAACTGTATACACAGCATAAGAGTGGTATTTAGTATGCAATACACTCGGTCTGATTTTAATAATAACAAATTGCTATGCATAGTAGCAATTGATGCATCGAATGCCTTAAATCATCCAAATAGACAAGTATCACTCGCAAAATCACTTTCCCATATTACACAATCTCACTTTATTAGGATTCTATTCCAATGATCACCTGTCCCTTAAACCCTTCGTACGTGGCAAGGTCCGCTCGTCTAACTGAATTCTACGTGACATCCACCGATTCCGTCCACTTATCCACTTCAGCTCCTATTCTTTTCTTTCATCGCTTCTTTCCCCTAAAATCGATTATTGCCTTAGCCTTTTCGCCAATTCTCCAAAATCAATCATCCTACATCGCATCATCAACTCCGCCGTTCGAGTGCTTCTACGTCTACGTTGCTTCGACCACACACCCACATATATTGCCCAATTCTCCTGGGCTACCATCCACATCCTCATCCAACCCCGCCTTCTTTTCGTAACTTTTCGTCTCATCGCTGTCGGCTTCCCATCCTTCATCAACCTACCTTTCTTAGACGACACTCGCCCTACCTCGCTATCGCTGCGTTCCCGTCATACCATCTTACTCCACGTTCCCAATTACTCTAACAATTACGGTCTCCGGTTCTTCATCGTCACCGCCCCACTCGCCTAGAATCAGATCCCTCTCGAGTTGCCGCACTCCCTCCTTTATCATATTCAAACACCTCCTCCGTTCACACCTTCTCGACACGTGATTTACATTTTTGATTTGTTGTTGTCATGTAAGCGTACGCTGACACGCATTTGCCACGTTAAAATAAATCCTATTTTGCAAATATAGATATTCCAAGTCGTTAAGTAACTCATATGGAGCATATACTTCTTTATCAGGCGAGGATGATAAAATATGGTATCAATAAGATTTTAAACAAGGAAACCCAATTACAATCGCTACTTTTTCACACATTCCACACTGTCAATGATAAGATAATTGCAAATAACCCGCTCGATTGTAACGAATAGATTGTATGTAGATGATGCCACCACTTGCACAGAAATATGTTAAGATTTAAAAATGAAACAAAATCAATAAGATTGGACCATCGCCGGTTTTAAAATAAATTTACAAAAATATAGATTAATGACCTAGCCAGACAACGAAATCGATGTTTGAAAAATATTCCAGACGACTCAAGTTGACCTAATATCAGATAGGTTGGCAATCCTAGGCTCAGTAATTGGGTCATTAGACTGCGAGAGCGAGCTTGTATAAATGAAAGTGAATATATAATTAAAATTATTAAATATACCTGATTAAATAGCTGCATTCAAACCCTATGATTCACTTTTAGGTGGGGAATTCCATGATGCTCGATCAAACGTATGAGTGGACGACGAATGGTGTCCGTAAAAAATGTTTTTGTAGATAGGAATTAAATATAAATTATGTGATGTTGTGTAATTATTGAGGGTTAGCAATTGCTAGTCATTACGCTGTGAGAGAAGATATTACAAACGCATTGGATAAAGTAATAAAACCCATAATCCGTTTGCATTTCAAATATATAGTTATTACAGTAACAAAGAAGCAGAAAAAAATATTCTTTATTTGATAAAAATTCTATATTTCGATAGCTCCTGCTATCATCATCAGGATTACAATAAAAATCTAAATACTTGGAACGTGTCGAAAAGTCAGAAGGTACCATACTACGAGTTTTCACAATGAGTCCGATCAGTTTTAGATACAGCTTTAGATACACTTTTGCGTTAACGTTATTTTAATCTACACTTAGAAATTGTTGGTGGATCATTACGTTTCTAAAACACAGATATAACATGTTTTGCGTTGACGTTATTTTAATCAGCACATCGAAATCCTTGGTGAATCATTACGTTTCTAAAACACACATTACTAGCACAGGACACTTGCATTTAACAGCTCCGTACATGCAAGCAAAAATTTTTTATTCATAAGCATCAAACTTCTGTAGTTTGACGAATGCCTCAAAATTGCATTATATTCTATTATGGATGATCACTTCTATCGTTTTGTTTCATTAAACTCGATTACAATGACTTATTTAATAAATAATTAATCAATTTAAATAATTATTAATAATCGATTATAATTAAATAATAAATTCAATTACCTTTCAAATTATTTACTATTTTTAAATATTTGCTGGCCTGATAATGACATAAGATTATGAATTTATTGTAAAAGTTAATCGAGACGCCCAATAGCACATCATTTTAATAGTGTGCAACTTGAAAACTTACTATTTTTAAAAATCTGTTTTAATCTATTTAATTTTAAATATATTAGATTTTATGTTTTAATGAATAATTTCGGATAATAGTAATTTAATGACTGATTTCGGATAAATTATCCAAAATGTGAATTGTAAATTAGATTTGTATTTGCATAACTTTAAGAAAGTCGGATGATGACATACTCAAAATCACCATATTCTAGAATTCAACTCTTCTTAAGTAAAGCGGATTTGTAATTTTTTTTAATTAAATCATGGTTTTTATTTCATTTAAAGTAAATCATAACTTATTCCACATCTAATTTAACATTTGCTTGGCGTTACTATTGTATCGTAAATTTTTGTTTAGAGAGCTATTTTGGATAAACTCGACGATCCATTATTTTCATGTGTACAAGCAACTCGTAAGTCTATGCAAAGATAAAATTTTATTGAACAAAACATTTTGCTATCTAGCTGAGGAATTATCAGATTTTGCAATTCTAAATATTGAAAGAAATAATGATCTTGACAGAATGGTTGAAAATCTTCGAATATTTATGGGTGATACTGCACATGCGTTCTGCAAGTGGTTACTTAGCTATGTCGGACCTGAACTCCATAATTTGTCAAATGATGCTGAACTACAACTTAGTGTCAATTCAGGTTCCTATCTTTTTCTTTTTTATATTTTTTTATATTATTTTCTTAATTACAGTCTTGAACAGCCAAGACTTTTGCAGATAAAATTATTTATCTATTCATTGACAATGTGAATTGTTTCAATAAAAATATTCGATCTTTCTTTAGTTTCTATTCAATCAATATACTTTACGTATAGATACTAATAAGAGTAAATGACTTTATTTTGCTTAAGAAATAGTGTACAAATTAAATATGTCGATTGAAATATAATTTATATATCGAACAATTGTTTAAAAAATATTAGCTACTTAATTTTATATTAAAATGATTTTTATACACTGAGAAACATAACTGTTGTTTATTTACAAAATCTTTGCATATGATTGAGGTTATATTTTTTGTTAGAACATTATAAATAACTAAGGGCAATAAATATTTCAGCGAGTTGTCAACAAAATTCCACATTTTTGATAATAATACACTGTGTTATTAAAAACGAATTTAATTTAAAACTTTATTATAGATTCAGGCATAATAAACAATCCATTAAATTGTAAGTACGTACTAAATTAAGTTGTTTTTTAAATCAACAATAAAGGAATTTGACAATATTTGTAAATTAATGAAATTTTGTTGGTTTAAAATTCTAAAAAGAGTTTATTATTCCAGGATCGTTAGACTATGCGGATATAAAATGGATGGTGATGTCGATATGTTATCGAGAAACGAGTTTTTTTATTTTATTATTAGCTCTTGAAATAATTGCTAATTTGTTCAATATTAACAAATTAAACATTGACGAAGATATTAATGTGTTGATGCGTTGGTATAAAATATCGAGGAATGATAAAATCAGGCTCGCTAGCTCTCAATTAGCATTTTACAACGAATATTGTGAATTTCGCGAATGTCCATTTAAAAGGTCTACAAATTAATAAGAAAATTGAGCATTGCAAAATTTTAAAGAAGTTTCTGGGTGATAGAGCGTTTGAATACTTTAAACTTTGTTTTTACCGATAGTATTATACGCCTTGCCAGTCATTTGGAATGACTTATCTGTTCTAGCTGGGTAGATTTATGTTAATATTGTATCCTGTAACGCATATTTATCCTGTATCTTGATGAACTCAAATGTAATCGCATATTTCACCAACGAAGGACCCTTTGCAAATTCTCGCAGCAAACTGTTTAACTACAGACAGCAAACGCCTTTCAAATACAAAAAATGATGAAAATCAATAATGTATAATCTAAACAAAAACATGCCTTTTTCATTTTGTCAATTTACAATTGAAGGGTATGAATGCCAACATGTATCATGAATCGAAATTTCTTTATAACATTAATTATTATTAATAGTAGGCGTTATTAGTTAATAATTAATAAATAATTATTTTAGATTTTGAATTACGATAAACCTAATAACACAACAAATCATCCTGAAGACCTTTAATAGTGTATTGGATGTCGAATAGCGTATTATGATAATGGTTTATTATCTATTAATCCATTTATATAAATGTTCGATTAAAAAGATTTAAAATAACGATATTTAGATTTTTTAATTTATATATGTACCTCAATTAAGTGATATAATTTGGTATTTGAAACACACCCAGCGCTGTTAGTGGTATATTGATATATTTTTTCTAATTTTATTTTGTTTTTATAAATGCAGAGTTGTATAAGCTTTGCAATGAAAATAGATCAGCGTTCGTAGTCAACCTGGTAATATGCTTAGGCAATTTATTTATTCTGTTTTTAATTCAGCATATATATGTATTTATTTTACTTTGCCCGCTGTCAAAAAGCTGGAGCTAGTTAATAAAATCGTCCAGATTGTTGTATAAATATTATATTGATATAAAATTGATAAATTTTTTCTAATTTTATTTTGTTTTTATGAATGATATAATATCATATGCAGAGTTGTATAGGTACAAATTAAAAAACATTACATTCTTAAACGGTTTCATTTTTAAGGTTTATTTAATGACCAGGATATCGATATGGCGGATAACCAACATTATCGACATGTTAATCGTTCGTGGACGGTAATGTTGAGAATGCAATTTATGTTAAATTTATTAAATTACGTTTTAGTCACACAATACGACAGATTACCACAAGGATTTTGTCAGTGACGATGAAGACAATGACAGAGACGTTAGACGTATACCTAGTGTAGTTACGACTACGCGGTACACTGATCAGAACCGTCGAACTGATGTTCAATATGATCGTGGAGCAACTCATTTGTTTCTGAGAGCAGTTGGTGAAGCTAATTCGCACGCACCCAAATTGTCATCTAATCACAATGTATTGCCAATTCAATGCAGATTCAACCGATTTCGGCAAAGATCAAATGATTCACGTTTGAGACAACGACGAAATGATATAAGTTCTGAGGATCTTAGACATAGAATAAACAATGCCAGAAGATTTCGTGAGTTCAATGCTGACGTTTGCGATGATTTTCAAAAATCTCCAGATTATGGAGGCGGTAAGCAACTCTGGAGTTGATAAAGTAACTTTTTAGCAAAATATGTGTGCTGTTTTTTGCAAAATCAAAACGCAATTAAAAATTGTAAAAGTTAAATTTGACGTCTTTCTGTTCGATCCTTTAAACTTCAAACCAAAGTAATATAAAGTAATATAATTCTAATAAAATAGTAATATTTAGTATTTTAAATGATTTAAATAATGCTGTTGATTATTAAATAAATGTTGTTAATTATTTTAATAATGTCGTGTTGCTATAAAAAAATTAACATTAAAATATTCTAATAAATTAATAGAATCAATATTTAATATTTAAATTATTTAAAATAATATTTAAATATTAAATATTTTACTAATATTTAATAAATATTTCTATTAAAATTTAGCATTAAAATATTGTTAAAATATTACTTGGTCTTTAAATATTTAAAATATTTCGTGAATTTAAATGTTGCTTGATTATATATATTAACCTCATACCCTTAATTCTCATCAATTTGTTCCGTTGGGCCAATATAGGTCATAACTAAATATTTACTCTGTTTTTTGAAACTTATGACGTATTACATTCGCTGTCTATTTATGTTGTGTAAAATATTGGCTTATTGTGGAACGCAATAACTTTTTATACAAATATATAAAAAACAATCATTGACGCATCTGTCAGTAACCGGAATTTCTATCATTTAAAGATATTTTCGAAATGATAAGTTCATTCTATGAAATTACCCAACCAACGACAAATATCGTTATACATTTTGTATATAATAATAAAATGCAAATGTTTTACAGGTTTACGTGATATATGTTATAAACATATAATAATAGTAAGATTATAATATTATAATCTATATGCTCGGTAAGTTTATTATACAATCTTATACAATTTCAATATATTAATAAGTCAACAAACTAATTAAATTAGATCATATTAATTTATTTTTTAGATACTCGAGGCGCGGAAGATGATATAAGAACGAATAATATACGAACCAGATTAACACGTTTTCAGGCAACCCTTACGAACCACACTTTAGAATACAACTCTCCAGAAGCCCAAAAGCGTAAATCGGACGCTATAGAAAATGAGCACAATTCGATTAGAAAGAAAAAGATAAGGTGTAAATTTTGGCCAAAGTGTGCCAGAGGTGACACATGTGAATATGTACACCCTAGCGAAAATTGCAATTTATTTCCCGAATGCAAGTACGGAAATACCTGTTTATATATCCATCCGGATTGCCCTAATGACGGTACTTGCTCTACACCCGATTGCAAATATTCGCACAAGAAGATTCAACGACCAGTAATAAGTTTACCTCAAAATCCATATTCTTTGAATAATACAAAACCATCAGTTCCAACGGCTTCCACTGTTTGCTTTTACGATGCTGCATGCCGTTTACCTGGATGTCATAGACTACATCCAAGCAGAACAAAATTTACATGTCGAAGTGCCTTCAAATGGGTTAATCCAGCTCTGGCTAAGTACGTATTTTCCACGAATTATTTTAATACCGTATTTTAAATATTTTTAATTGATGTAAAGGAACTATCATTTTGTTTGTTATATTTAAAACTGTTTCTCAAATTAGCAACTATATAATAAGTTCATGTCATTAAAGCATTAAATGCCACTCAACATTTTTTAATTCAACGATCCTTTTTATATATTTCAATAATTTTGCAACATAGCTAATTTATAAAATTTATACTATTGGAAATTGCAAAATTATTAAAAATTTATACCATTGAAAATTGCAAAATTATTACAGCTGATTTCATCATTTTGTGTTTATTAGTATGTTTTATTTCTTAATCATTGAATTAACATGTTGAATATTTTCATTCTTGTTCATTAAAGATTATATTTTTAAAACAGTTGAGTGGAATGCTTAAATTGCATTTACGAATTCTGTTGTTTTTAATAACAAGAGTCGCAAGTACATTTTTATACTGGCATATTGAATGCACTAATATGAAATATACTTTTATTTTATAGTCACTTGATTTAAAAATATCTAATTTATTAGAGATTTGTATTTTATAATTTACAACTGAATATTATTTATAGATGAATGAAATTATATAATTTTTGGTATATATTTTATTATGTAAAATCTGTAAATATTAAAAATATAATGGTCTGATTATTCTTTTACAGTAAGATATCTTCATATACAATGTAGCGCCATTACAAATCGATTAAATTTTAAAAATATATGTTTTAATGATTAAATACAGATTTTTACTTGATATTTTATTCACTTGTCTAGCATTGTCTTTCATCTAAAAAAGTAGAAATTTCCTCTTTTATAGCCTTGCCATCTATTCTTAATTTGTATTTATATTTCTGACTAAATATAATTGTAAATAATAAGTTTTCTCATATTTGTGAATGTGAAATTATAAAATTTATATGCAATTGTTATAAAAAAAAGTGCATTAGATCGTTCAGAACTTTTAAATCTAGTGTTTAGTTAAAAATTTGTTGAATTCAATGTACACTTTATCTTGCAAAAGCATTTAAGTTATGCTGGTTTACAGTCTACCTTCTATTTTAGCTTATTGTTAAAATGTTTTCAAAAAATGTTCGAGGGTATTTAAAAAAATGCATATAATTATATAGTTTATAATTTATTATATTGCATCTAATTTAGTTCAATTTGCACTTCTGGTAATTTTCTACTTTTAATAAATATTTAAAGTACTCATATTTAATAAAAATTGCATTTTTATATATCCTTTTACAAACTTCAGAATTCAGTTTCATATTTTTGATTTGTAAATCATGTATTTTAGCCGTAAGCTGTAATGCTATTATATTCTCTACTTTTGCTGTTTGAGTGAACTATATTTTTTTTATTTTAGGAAGCCAGAAGATTCTAAAGTATCTGCATTGGCATCTAATAAATCTCCGTAAAGTCTTTTTGTTTATCAGAGATGTATTATCATTCGTTGTTATGATCAGTCATTGTATAAAGTTTATGTTGTTTTCGCATTTAAGCATTAATTATTATGGAAATTAACTCAAATGTGAAGAAACCGAAAACTTCGTAGCGAGAATTCGTAAAATTTATTGTTTTCTAAAAATACGTTTTGTTTTCAAAATTTCTCTTATATTTAGTATTCGATTTTTATCTAATATTTGTAAGGAGAACTCTACTTATCAAGAATTGTGATACGACGTTATCAATAAATTTACTTTAATAAATTTTTTGATAAATTTACTAGAGGTAATTAAGAATAAAATGTAGAAATGTCTTTTCTTCTTTTTGATAAATTTTTTAATTTTTATTTTTAAAAGAAAATTATCATTTATTAATATGAAATTATTAGGTTTATATCATAAAGTAAATTAATGATAATATAAATTTTGTTTGATATGCTTATTTATGCCGAATATTGCTGTGTATTGTGACCTTTTTACAAATTCGTATTTAATTGCATGTTATATATTAAAAATTAGTAATTTACTTAAAACAAAAGAAATAAAAATAAATCCAAAGGATTTATTGTAAAATAAATTCAAAGGATTTCAAAAATATCAAGCTTATCAAGACGCTTATGTTATTTAAAAAATACTATCCGAAACTTATAAAAATAAAATATATCACATTAATATGAAATAGATTAATTTTACCTATTGTTTTTAATCATTGATATGCTGATTTATGTCGAATATTGCTGTGTATTGTGACCTTTTTACAAATTCGTATTTAATGTACTCGATATAAATAAAACGTGTAATATATTTAAATCACAAAATAAAATATATTTATATTAATTAAATATTAATATATCAATAAATTAAATATTAATATCAATATTAAATATTAATATGAAATTATTTTATAATATTTATAAAATATTATAAATAACAATATTATGATAAGAATATTATTGATAACATAACTTCATAAAACAATGAATAATTTACATTTTACAAATGATTGAAATCATTAGAATTATCGTTTTATATTATATTATTATATATATTTTAAGATATAATTATTAAATTATATTCTATATAAAATATAATATTAATTTATGAAATAGATTAATATCACCTATTGTTTTTAACTTCTTTTAATAAGGAACGTAATTTAAAGTTTAATATTTCAAATAAAAGTTGAAGAATATATAATTTAATATTTAAATTGATAACAAATTATAAAAGTTAAATTGAAAATGTTCAGCTAAACATTTTATGATATTAAAAATAGATTTTTTGTTCGGTTAATATAAAATTCTGGAAGATATGCATCCTTAGTATTAATTGTTAAATTTTATAGTTTTATTAACTGACTTGATATATATATTCAAAAGAAAATACTTTCTAAGTAAACAAAATATGTTTGATGTGAGAAGTTTAAAACTGTTATTATACAACAGCAGTCGATTTAATACAATTTATTTTTCATATTTACATAACTCGCTGTTTGCTTGTTCACTAACTAATGATATTATTGGAAAACTTTGGAGCAGCATCTGCGAAATCTACATTTATTTTTAAATTTGGCTATCATACCCTAAAATATGCAATTTTATTGTTTAAAGTTACATCTTTATATTAACACTGCAATTTAAATATTAAATTAACATATTACTGTTTGCGAGTTTTAATATACTAGAGCAATTTGATGCAAACTTTATATTTTTTCAAAGTTGAAAAAATGAATTAGTTTCCAAGATTTTAATTTCATTTGATTCAAAAACGCAAATGTTTATATAATTATTAATATAATATCATTTAATCTAAAAACGCAAATGTTTATATAATTATTAATTAATCCTCAAGAATATATGTCTAATATTTTTTGACCAATTTTGTAATATCTACACGCAGTTATTATACTACCTTTATGGAACCTAATTCAATATTCGTGTAATTATAACTTTACTGATTTTAAAAATCTTGAATAGAGATGTATGACAATCATGATCACTTTTTCATGATTGCACAATCATGAGCTTATATGTATAATAAATTCGTAACTAAGACATTCAAATTATCAATGACAAATATCCAGGTTTATGTCTTTATTATATCAATTAATTATTGAAAATTTTAGCTGTTTAATGCGGAAAGTAACTAACATTTAGATTCAAGTGTATTATTTTCACAATTTCAAATGAAGATCAATACGATTATAAAGTCATCTTCATGTTATTTAAACTTTTTATTTAATTGGAACGAAAAATTAGTATTCAAAAAATGACAATATTTGGATAGTTACTGCTATCATCTTCAGTGGATAATATTATGGATAGTATTTATAATATAAATATTATATTTATATTATAAATATAATAATATAAATATTTATATTTATATAAATATATAAATATTTATATATATTTATATTTTGTTATTAATATATTATATTGAAAACATCAATTTATTTATTTTCCTAGTTTCGGGGCCGAAACCTGATAGCATAGCAGTTCCTCCTAATGACCTCTAAAATTAAATAAAATGTGTTCAAATGGAAGGTAATAGTAGCCCAATTATAGCTGACTTATTTTTAAGCTTTATCGAATATGAATTTGTTCATAACTGTTTAAAAAATAAATCTAAATTATATAAAGATATGAAATATGTTTCGATATATTGATGATATATGTGTATTTAATTCTAGCAATTTTTATTCAATAAATAAACAAATTTATCCAGGTACCTTATTCTTAATAAAACCAATATTAATGATAAAGAAAGTATATTTCTTGATATGAGCATTAAATTAACATTAACTAAAACTACTATTAATTTATATCGTAAAGATGACATATTTAAATTTACAAGAAACATATTTTTGCATGAGCATTCATGCATACCATATAATATAAAATATAATACATTAAATAATGAAATTTTAAGAATTGCAACAATATGTAATGATATTGGCTTTCTTCAAAATCATTTGAATAATTTAATAGATACATATTTTAAACTAGGTTACTATAAAAATAACATCAAGCAGAAAATAGTAAAATATAAATCAACACAATAATATAAAGAATAAATTTAAACTCTTAAGTGGCAAATTTTTATGGATGGATAATAAATAATATACTTTGTATTAGAATAAGATACTAGATAGTTATTTCAGAGGAAATAAAATATTAAAATAAAATATTAAAAATAAATCTAAAATAATTAGCGGAAAATTTGTATGGATAATAAATAATATACTTTTTATTAGAATAAGATACTATATAATCAAATTTTATCAGTAGAAATATGTCCCTAGCACGTATTTGACCCCGCTGCTATGTTGGGTCGAGGAATTAGGGGTCCAAACCTGATAGCATAGCAGTTCCTCCTAATGACCTATAATCCTTATTCAGATACAACATCTGTTATTTATTAGTCAATTCATAAAAATGACGTTTATTTTAAATTTCAATTTTTTATTTTAACTTGATTTAAATTATAAAAAATCTTAAAACAATTATTTATTTTATTATTTAATTATTAAATTTTGATTTAGCATTATTATGTTTTGTTTATTTTATGATTATATTAAATACGTAGACTCAGTTAGCTGATTTGATATATAATCTGATTTGATTTATATATTGCTGATTTGATAGGTAAAAATTACTAAAATCGCAATAATCTATTGATGATCAAGGTTTTATTCCTAGCAATGAAATCAGTAGAAATCTAAGTATCAAATTAGTATTTGACATAAGATATAAAATATTATTGGTTCTTATTGTTTAATTTTATCTAAAAGCAAGAAGAATTAAATCGCCTTTATTCAAAGGTACCATCACATTCGATATTAAGTTTAATTTGTGATGAATATATTATTCTTTATTAAAGACGCTCGTTAATCATGCATTGTTTTCTTTGTAACTATTGAAATCAGATCAGCTAACTGAGTATTTTGTACTCTTCATGAAAATTTCAAATAAATATTTTAATCTTAGGATTTTCTACAATTCAGTTTTTATAATGCAGCATTGAGTAAAACTCAATTTAATGGATTAATTAAAATAGATAATATGGACAGTACTAGAATAAAGATTGTAGAACAGATGCTAATGATCATTATTTCTAATCTGTTGTGTCGAGTTTAACGGATTTTAGTGGATTTACAAATACAAAGAAATTAGAGAATATGAATAAACAATTTTTCTTATATTATTTTATTAAACATCAAATATTCCTTGTTCAGAAACAGGTAACTATTGCATTGTAAAGTGCAACGAATACTCAACATGGTGAGATCACCGCAATAGTGAATGGTTGATGACTAATTGTAACTAATTAACTACTCAGTAATAGGATTTTCTTATCAAAACTATTTCCAAATTATGGATAATCAGTAAGACTTGCTACAATTTTTTGCTTGTACTTATGCGATACCAAAAATCAAAGAGACTGCAGTCTTCTCTTTGTTCAAAATAAGTAATTACACTCTACCAACTAAGTATTAATTGCTTATGTTGAGAAATATGTGATTTGATTCTAGCTGAATAAGTTCGATTTCAATTGGAACATTGGAAGTATCGTTCTGGAAACTCATTTCAAATGCATGAGTTTCGGGTTGTTGCATGGCCTTCTGTTAAATTTATAATGGAAGGTGTACAAGCACAAGCGAAGGTCACGAAAACATTGGAATCATCATTATTTGCTTATGAGTGAGCAATAAAGAATGTGGACCCATTTTAGAAAAAAATCGAAAAAATGCGCGACGGACGATCAAAGAATAATGTTTTTGGAATGGAAAATGCGGATTTCGGTAAGAGTTTTAACTGTTCTGATGATGTAACAGACCAAGAGGTAAGCGTTTTGTTGTCCAATTCTAAACAGGATGAGGGGGTACTTCCCCCATTCCCAAACAAAAACTTGGTGATTATTACTTTAAAACAGCCTATTGCTAGACATAATATTTTCAATACCTTCCTTCGTGTCTTCGTAAATGATCATGATAACCGTATTTTGTTCAACTCTGTTCGTTTGTACGAGTCTAGTATACAGATTTCTTTTACAACTACAATCTAGCCAACGAACTGAATAATTTTTTTGAGAAGAATCTTACACACTTAGGAAAGTTGGAATTTAAGCCTATCCAGACTTCTGTTAAAATAACTAATTTCCCACCTCACTTAGAGGTGGAGGATTTGAACTTACTGAAAACACTATACAAACTGTCGTTGGTTCGTCCGGTGAAAAATAAGTCCGGCCATGATTTACCTATTGCCTTTTGCTCTGTTGACTCCGGCGATGCTGAGATTCTAGCCATGTCTGCATCTAACCCATTCCCGGGGTATAACTTGAGATTTTCTATCTTATAAGAAGATAACATGACCTACCACCACTGCAATGCATGTCATCAGTGGGGACATTGAGGGTATACATGCACTACCCCGAAAATTTGTGTAGTCTGTAGCTCCGACTCCTGTGCTAGCCTTCTGAAGGGGGCGAAATGCGAGGCTCCCCCTGTCGGCTCCAATTGTAAAGGTGACGATCCCGCATAGTTCCTGGAGTGTAATTATTTCAAAACCTATAGAATAACTTATATGGGCCAAGCTCCCAAATATGTAAAGCCGTCTACTGATTCAGCCTGCGTTGCAGCTTCCAGGATGACGGATAAGGACATTATTCGGTTACTAGATTTCAACAAGAGGAGTATCCTCAGCGAAATAAATTGTTTGATTTCTAACCTATTGTCCTCAAATATAACACCTACGGAAATACCCAAGCAATCGGTACCGGAATCAAATAAAAGGGTGGCGTCAGTCTACATTATTCCCCCTACTAAAGTCAGAAAGATGTATAAACAAAAGGCCTCCATGGGAAATGAAGATAAAGCCCGTGGGCAAGTGCCTACTCTGGACGGCGCTAGTGGCGGAGAGGGCAACCTTTCCGCCCTTGATTTCGTCTAGGGGAAGGCAATCCCACTCAGCTAACCCAACACAATGCAGAGTACTCGTCTTTTTCACTGAATATCCTTCATTGGAATTCGGGAGGAGCTTCACCCCTTAGACTTCTATCTGGTAGAGATGCAGATGTTATAGTCCCTCAGGAGACGCGGTCTATCCGTCTCCCCCAAGACATTACTCTATTCATCCCTAAGCACATTTGCTCCCACTATACTCCGTACATAACCCCGCCTCACTCCTCTTCATCTCAAGGTCTTTTAATCCTAGTTAAATGATTCTTAAGATCTTCCCATCTACCCAAACATTCTTGTTCAGCCCTGTCTTGTTTAGTTATATCACTCTGTAAGAACGGTAAACGCCTCAGTCTAGCCAATGTCTACGTTTGTCCAGGTGAGATTCACAAGAACCGTAACCTCCTGGATAGGATCATAGATAGCGGTTACGACATGGTACTTGGTGACTTCAACGACAGAACTGGTCGTTGGATTAATGCAGCAATCCGCAGAGCCAGGAACGGTTATCTTATTTACAAACCACCGTCCCCCACCTTTCATTGCACATCAACGAATTCACTCCTAGACTTATTACTTACTTATGAGAAGTGGTTGTTGAAACCCCACTGTACGGAGCAGTCGCGACAACATCTGTCCACCTATCATGACTTGATTCGTTTGCGGATAGAAGAGGATACGCTGCTTCGAAGGAGATTCCACTTTTATCCTATCAGAGTGATTTTCTTTCAGGCAGCTATCCAACGCTTCCCTCGAATTGGTAATGAGAGTCTAACCGAATTTAATTCCTATCTCTCTTCGCAAGCTTCCGCGATACTTTCGACTACCTATAAAGGTCGTATTTACAGTCCCACTCCGATAAAACTCAAGACCTTGGCGTATATGCTTCGTCTTCCCAATCTCTATGCTTCTGCCAGGCAAGTTATCTCGAAAGAATATTGGATCACTAGATATAGGCTCCAACTGATTAAGGATAGGGCAAGCATTGCTTCCCTTAGTCCATCCCAGTCTTCCTTCTGGAAGATATTCAAGAAGGAGAAGTTTGTCTGTTGGAGGGATAGATCCTTGGGTTGGATTGGTAAAATAGGTATTGATAATGTTTTGGAGGAGTCACTATCCCCACACAATTATGGAGCCACTCAATCGCCTCAACCAATCCCCCTTGGGGAGACTTCAGGAGTAGAGATCTATCTGTCACAGATACTCTTAACTCTAGGGGGCCTCTTCAGGGCACCTCTAAATCCGTCGCTTACTCTCTTCTCGTGTCTGTCAGCTTTTGACAGTAGAACAAAGAAGGGAGCTGGCTGTCACAATGCTTTTAGCCACCCCATCTGATGTGGCCGGCATCAACATTAGTAGGAGAATTTTTATACCAAAAAAGTATCCAGTCTCTTGCCCTAGAAACCTGCGGCCCATTTCGATTCAAAATTCCCTCGTCTCTATCTACGAAAAAGCGCTTGCGCGTATAATCCGCGTTCATCTGAGTAGGCGTAATTTAATCCCAACTGGGTTCCATGGGTTCGTCAAACGTCACTCAGTTCAATCATCGATTGGTGAAGTTCATCGGTTTTGTCAGGAAAATAATCATCAACTCGCTGTGGCTGTTTTCCTTGATTTTTTCGCTGCATTTGACCGCATCTCTATTCCCTTTGTTATCTCTTCTCTCAGGTCCCTCGGGTTGCGTGCGAGAATTGTCAACAGGGTGGAGATACTGCTGTACACCAAGCGATTCTTTTATTAAGACCAGCCTGTTGCGCGTCAGTTCTACCCTATTACAGGTGTGCCTCAAGACTCCCCTCTCTCCTATCTTATTTCTTGCTGCATCCATTGAACTCTTTAAAATATTTAAACGCGAACAACGTCTAGTGGAATACACTGATGATAACACAGCCCTGTTTTCTGGACGCAGGTGCAAAGACATAGTCTCGGACATCAGCCGTTTCTTTTTAAGATTAAAAGACCAGTTACCCAAGTCCAATCTTATTTTAAACTCCGCCAAATCGCAGGTGGTTGTCTTTCATGGCGCCAATGCAACAAAGCAAAAGCTTAAGAGATAAAATATCTTGTGTTCACGGTTACGGTGAACTGGTCGGCAAAAGCCGATCTGGATAGACTTAAACGTATCCTGAAGAGAGCTAGGTGGGCCCTGAAACGGGCCCAGCATCTGTCATTAATAGGGAAAACCCAGGTGCGCCTCTGGGGCACCTGGGCTATCTCGGGATTAGTCTTCTTTTCTAGAGGACGTCCCCCAGAGCAAAGGCTAAGGTTTCTCAAGCTGCTCATCTCGCGTTTACCCAGCATAGTCCGCTCCGATTGGACTCTTCGGGGGGTGAATGACCCCGGGTGGTTCAGTCGAAGGGCGGCGTGTTCGGATTGGCTGTGGGCCTCAGATCCCGCCGGACCTGAGGCCATGAGGAATGAAGATGACGAAGAGCAATCGTTTTTGGAATCTTATTCTTTATTGTCTCGTTCATTTTAGTTAGTGTTTTTATCGGTTATATAGTTGTTAATAAAATCCTTATTATTACAATGGACACAAACGAGCGCACACTTATAATTAATTGTGTTTTACACTTTAACCCGTATTAAAACCTGCTAATCCACAATTTGAATGCGAATAAATGCTTAGATCAGTCTTGCATCGATCTTAAAATGCCTTGATGCTTGGTCACTGAATATTAATTCGAAAGTGTGAAGATTTACAGCAAGTGATCTATGAAGTTGATTTACATTTAAGATTTTTACGTCTACAATTATCACCTCGAAATAGATTACGCCGATTGCATAATAAGCGCTAAGAACGAATATCTCAGTTTTAATAGCAAATGCAGTCTCTATGACATTGAGAATGAGACGAAATCCTACTTTTTTTAAATACCTATGGCAGATATATTGAGACTTCGAAGAAGTAATTTCACCAAAAGAATTGAAATTCGTTTGAAAATTTTTATTTCGAAAGCATATAAAAAAATTATAACATCCGTTAAAATATTTATTTATTTCCATTGTAATTACACAGATAATGAAATATCAAATCAACGAAATAATATTTTAATTTTGGCATTAAAAAGTCACTCAAGTTTTGAGTAAAATGATATTCATACAATACGATATTTCATTGAAATACGAAATGTCACGCTTAATTTTGTGATGCAATTGTAGAAAAACAATAATTGTCACAATGACTAAACACACACCATTTCAGCACAATTTTACTCGTAGGACGCAAAACTCAATGGACTAACAACGTTGTACGTTTTATTCTCACAAGAACTAGTACAATAGAATTCACCATTAAGACGGCTTCTATTTTGTAAGTATATACCTAGAATTTGCTTTGCTTTTAAACTTAATGGACTAATAACAATAATAATAAAAGATTATTAAGTGCGCGTTGACACAAACGCGACACTTTCCGACTGAGCCATTCAGGCTCTTTCACACACCTAAGGGGGCAATCGGAGTGTACGATGGTCGGTAGCCTCGACATGAAGAGTTTAAAAAATCTTAGTCTTTGCGCAAGGGAACGCCTTCTTGAAAAACAAAGACAAATCCCGAGATTGACCCGGTACACAGAGGTGCACCTGAGCACTCCCTCTTAATGACAGACATTGGGTATGTTTCAGGGCTTACCTAGCTTGCTTTAAGACTCTCTTGAACTGTCGATTCAAGTCGAATCGACAGTTCATTTAACCTTAGTGGTAAACCCCAAGTATCTTACTTGATGTGTAAAGACTGGGAAGGGTTGATTATTCATAATAAAGAAAATAGCTGAGATTGCTAGTCTCTTTAGCTTTTTTCTTGGTCGCAGAGATACTATGAAAAACAACCACATGTAATTTAGAGGAATTTAGAAGAAGATTAGATGCTGGTAACTTATCTTTCAATTTTATGGAGAAACGGCTGATGTTCGAGGGATGTGGTATCATCAGCGTATATTGCTAGATGTTGGTATCATTGAATATGTTTAAACAGTGCAATGGAGTCAACAGAAATAAGATAGAAACAAGGGGAGCCTTGAGGCACATCTGTAATTGGGTAGAACTGACGTGCATCAAGGTCGTATTCATAGAAGTATCGCTTGGTGTACAGCAATATCTCCACTTAGGTTTTATGAATATGTTTTGGTCCAAATCTGTTTCTATGTTAGATATTTTTTAGTTGCGGTTAAAGCCTTGAGGTACATCTGTAATTGGGTAGAACCTCAATTGTTCCGCCTTCCCGGAGTGATTTAGATTTTTGTCGAAAAAAGTTAGTATAAGCAATTGCTAGCTCATTGTCCGTAATGCAATATGGAATCTGCTAGGTTATCTTGTAAAGTATTCTTCCAGTGTACTGCACCACAAATGGCTTAAGCTGAAGCTTGAAATATTCCTTCACTTTTTGTGAGAAGATTATTGAGATTTCGACCAAGTTCTGAAACGTCATAACAGGTGAAGTTCATTTGATTATAATCATTAACCTGTAAGAAGATATATTTGTTAGTTGTTGAGATATTTCCAATCGTATATATCTCTTTTGAGGAGTAGAATCCTTATTGTTTGTACCAAGCAAGTGCGTAGACATGCACTTTTTGTCTTTTAAAATGTGCAAATTTGCTATAAAAAGAGAATCGACTTATGTTCAGATGTTACTCGCAACTAGAATAACAAGGTTGCACGTTTTATTCTCGCAAAAACTAGTACAATTAGAATTCACCATTAAGACGGCTTCTATTATGTTTGTAGATACCTAGAATTTTGCGTTTTTTGTTTTCAGCTTGATAGCATACGTTCATATGGTATATTTTAAATAAAATTTTATTGTATTAACATTTATTGATTGAGATAAATTTAATTTTCTGAAACTTTTTGTTTTCTGAACATTATATGATGAAGTAAAATAATGTCATAATGTTACTTTGCCTTATTAAATGTAGGCATTTAATAATAAACTTTTAGTGACAGATTTTCAAGAAAACTGCACCGTAATCTTCTTTAGTGGATTAAATTTAAGGAACAAACTGATATACAAATTTAGAATAAAATCTTTATATTAAATATAACAGGCATTTAGAAAAGTTAAACTTTAACCTTATTTTTCATTTTTTAATTAAATTCCTTAATTAGTTCGATCAAAAACGTAAATTAAATGATAGAACAGATATTGTATACTAAATCGCTCAAAATTAAGAATAAATAGTTTATATAATGTTAAATAAAGTATTAAACATTATATAATGTCATTTGTGCTATATAACAGTGTGTGATCGAGTCATATTATGTCATTTTAAATTACCATTTGTTCGCATTAGACTTAATGATACAGATAATTATAGAGCACGTTTAACAAACTTTATGATTAATTTATAATTATTTTTGGATTTTATTGATCATATCCATTTACAGCAGGCATTCTGAAAATATTTTATTTTTAATCATATTAATCAATATTTAAAAAATATTTTTCTGGTTACTACCACAAAACGATAATTGGCAATTTCAATTTTGATATTAAAAATCGATTTTTTAAAGTTGATATTTAATTTATAACGGTTGTGAATTTCAAATAACCGATTTAAATATGATAATTCTAATTTTTTAAAAATAATCTGAAGAATGAAATGTAACTAAATTACATATTTTTATCGATTAATTATTACTTATGTTGCGGACATATAAATTTAGTACTAACTAAATTAATGAAATCATTTTATACAAAATAACTTTAACGTTTGAAATACGCGATGCAATTCAATCATTTAATCATCTCATTTAATACTTTATTCAACATTCGAAATAAATTTATATACGAATTCAGCTTCAATTGTATTAAATTATTGAATCATATCATTTTATGATTTATCAATCTAACTGAGTTATATCATAGTTAAAACAATATAATCATAATATTAATGAAAGGTGTTCGTTGTAAACGTCATCAATTTTGGGATTTTATGATCTAGTAAAATAGTAATAACGCAAGGCGAATAATGCAATTAAAATTCAGTAAAACACATTTTAATTGTTCTAGATGAACTAAAATAAGTTTAGCTATTCCTGTGCTTATAGCGCAAATGGCATGTACGCTTATTTCTGTCTAATATATTATCCATCTTATATTTATCTGTCCTTTGTCTTATTATCTGTCTTCTATCTGTCTTCTATCACTGTTACCGCTATTAGCTTCTCCTGTCTTTCAGTAATTTCAGTCACCACTATCAAACTACTCCGTTGTGCCATCTCAATTTCATCGCTCTCTTTCCACTTATATTTGATTTACCGTCTAGGATCCACTCCACCATCCTCCATATTCTTAAAAGATTTCTCTAAACTTTTATCATATATCTCCTCACTAAATATTCCACTTTTGTAATCGATGATTTTAATGCCCGTTTAGATCGCAGATACCTTCCAAATCATCGTAAATTGACATCCATCTTTCACACCTACGAGTATTCAATCCTTCCTTCTGAACCTACTTATCAATTAGATGGCCTTCTAGACTACGTTTGTATCCCCAAATCCTTACAGCATCGTTACTCTTGTATTTTCAGTGACCCAGGAATATCTGACCACTACATTGTATCAATTAGAATTAATTTAGACTAGATCGACACTACTCTCATAGAGTGGTCACTTTTCGCCCATGGTCTTCTTTGCAGCTTGCAGATTTCACTTCTGAACTAGCTTCGTCTACACTATCAACTTGCATGTCCTCACTTCCTCTGATAAACTTGCCAACCTTTACTACTACTACCAAGTTGTTTACATCATGGATTGCATTATTCCACTAAAAATTCCACTCCGGAAATTTCTTTTATTACGTAAACCCTCTGCTCTTTGTTTGACAGTGAATGTCGCTCATGCAAGCGTGATCTCCGTCGCCTACATAGGACGTGTAAACATTTTATTTATCGTAGCACTATCCCCCTATTTTCATCGACGGGTAATTGCTAAAAACGCCGTCATTATCGTTCGCTTCTTCAAAGTAAAGATATACTCTTTCGGAGTAATTAACTATCATCCGTGACTACTGATCGGTCGCGCTGGAAGGTATTAAATCGACTCCTTCCGCTTGACTCTTCTTTGCCCGATTGCTCAATCGATCATTCAATCTTCGTTAGTTATCTCAGGTGTAATCTTGACAATGTATGTCTTACTTTTCCATCTCTTGGTTACACTTCAGTCATTTTCGCATAATGCATTTCTGAACATTTCCACCTATCGCCCGTATCTTCTTATGAAATTATCATACTGATATCTCGACACCCCAACTCTTCATCTTATCATGATCCTTTACTAACAATTGTCCTTTAATCTATTGCTCCCGCACTAGTATCTTTCTTCTGTAAACTATTTAACTCATGTATTCGACTAAAAACTCTTCCCCTCTGCATGGAAGGTTGCCACTATCCGTTCGCTGCTAAAATATCAATCCGTTGACCCTAATCTTTAATCGTCTTACCGTCCTATCTCACTGCTTCACACTATTTCGAAACTCTTTGAAATACACATTTTGCGCCAAGTTATGTCCTACCTAAATTCGTCAAACCTTCTTCCTCAATATTAAGATGCATACCGTAAAAACAGATCCACTGAAGCTGCTTGTCACATGGTAATTGGTGATCTTCTTTTAGCTCGAGATCAAGAGTTAACTTCTCTGATCATTTCGCTTGATTTGTCTTCGGTTTATGACATTTTAGATCACTCAATTCTCCTTCACCTCCTTCGATATCGTTATGCTTTATCCGCCTATACTCGTAAATGGTTTGCGTCATATATTACTGGGCGCTCCGCCGATATATCATCCGGCAATGAAGTTAGTGCATCTTTCGCCATACCTCGTGGTGTACCGCAAGTTTTCTGTACTCGGCCCTATCTCGTTCTCTATTCTCCTCGGAGATTTTGGTCCACTTTGCTTATCATTCAAATGTTATGTCATGCAATATGCAGATGACATCTTTATCTATTCGTCCTAACCAAATTCATCCTTAACTACTGTCCTCGCTTCGGTTTCATCCTGCTTAGAATCCCTATCTCACCACCTTTCATCCATTAGAATGATGGTAAATTCCACGAAATCTTGTGTTCTTTGGATCCACTCTTCCCGCAAGAAGATTCAATCTTACCCTGCCCCCTTTTATAATGACCATCGATTTCTTTGCATGGATTCGATAACATTTCTCGGAGTAATTATAGACTCCTCTCTCATTCTCATTATTTGCACTAAAAGGTTCCTGATATCATATTCTCCGTGGACATTTGTCGCATTCGAAAAACCACAAATTTTTCCATTTGCAACACTATAATATCCTCCCTCGTGTTACCTCATATTAACTATTGCATATCATTTTTCTCAAACTCCTCATCTTGTGTTACTGCCTCTCTGTATTGCTTTATTCCAACAGCAACCCGCATACTTATTCGACGTCGGCGTTTTGATCCCAGCTCCAATAAACTTATCAACCTTAATTGGCTCAATGTACAGAGTCGAGTTTTATATATTACTCTGCGTTCTCGCTTTTCGTTTACTTTACCATCCCAATCCGTATCTTCATATAAAATTGCACGGTGCTTAATATTCGTCCTCCAAAGCACTTCGCTTAAACAATCAATTCCTGGTACGCATTCCTCGTCATTGGACGAACTTTGGCCTGCATTCCTGTCTCATTTCAATGCCTATCATTTGGAATTATCTATCCCTTAAATTTCGTTGTCAGCTTGACCTCACTACATTTAAATCGATGCTTCGCACCTTTCTTCTGAGTAACTAGGCCCTGTAGCTATGCTTGATATCCGAATTTGTCATCATTCTAACTTCGGCTACGTAGTATGGACTTCAGTCACATCATTTTTTTATTTTTTTGTATTTTTTCTGCATTAGCCACTTTAAAAACAAATTAATAAATCTATATATCTATCTTATCTAGACATTTTGTCTGTTTATAATTTTGGTAATATTCAAATATTTGTTCATGGCTTATTGATTGATGTACATGAGTAGTACACTTGGTTTAAAGATGGTAACATCTTGTGTATTTATGATGTTAATAAAAACAAGTAAACTAAAAAACAAACACTTTAAGCAAATTTCTTTGCTTAAAATTTTTACTTTATATAACCAAAATCAATATATTATTTAGACGACGACCGAAATGCATATTCTTTTAGAATTTTCTAACTAATAAAAAATCTAATATCAAATTGTATTAACAATTTCAAGTACTTGACGGGTCTAAAATATTCTATTGATTATTTAATATTTAGAAAATTTTAAAATTAGTATTTTAGGCGTAAAAAAGCAAAATTATTTAGTTACCACCAGCAATTATATCTTAATAATCATCAATATATATAATATATACTTTACGAATATGCAAATTTTATAATAATAAATCTGCTGATAAATAGCAAGGCAATAAATTATGACCATAAATTTCTGCATTCATTTAATTAGAGATTTAAAAGTTTAATCAAACCGAATTATATTCTAAAATTACCGCTTAGAATTATCATAGAATAGCTAAAATGATTGAGGCTTATAAGCAAGCCGTAAATTTATAAATCTTTGATTTGCTTTTTCACGGTTTCGTATTGAATTTCAGTCAAGATGGCAAAAAGTGTAATTTTAATCAAGCCCGAAGATTTCGCTTTTAACAAAGAAGCTGCAGACGATAATATATTTGCAAGCGACACCGATTTCAAAGAAAATGTTAAATCTGATGTTGAGTATGAATTCCATAATTTAGTTCTAAAGCTTAAACAAAATAAAATAAATGCAATTGTATTCGACGATTTAAATCCATCACTTGGACCGGATGTTATTTTCCCCAACAATTGGTTTTCCAGTCATGACGACGGTACAGTGATTATATATCCAATGTGCCATAGTAGCCGACGGTCCGAGCGAAGACCTGATATAATTCAGTATCTGCAAAATAAATTTATAGTTCAGAACGTCCTAGATTTAAGTTTATCGGAAAGTCAAGGTCGTTTCCTTGAAGGAACTGGATCGATGGTCTTTGATCATGACCAGAAAATAGTATACGCTGCTATCAGCCAAAGAACTGATGAATCATTAGTGTTGTCTGTAAGTAAAACACTAAATTACATCCCGTTCACGTTTCAAACCATGCCAATACTTGGCGGCGTACCTATTTATCACACAAATGTTATTATGGCTGTTGGGAGTCACTATATTGTTTGTTGTACTGAATTGATTGAACCTTGCAAGGTTAAGCCGTTTCTTAACATTGTAAAGCAATCCGGCAAAGACCTTGTCGATATTACATGTGATCAAGTAAAACAGTTTGCAGGCAACATTATACAAATCCGAAATGCAGATAATGAACTATGTACTGTAATGTCCGATCGCGCATATGCTAGTTTTACGGATGACCAACTTGGGATTATTGCTAAACACGGAAGAATTGTGCATAGTTCGATCGAGACGATTGAGAATATTGGCGGTGGAGGTGTTCGCTGTATGATTGCAGAAGTTTGGCTTGATCCAAAGAATTGAATAATATAAAAATCGTATTCTATTTTTTACGATCAAACATATCCGTTCAGATTTTATATGGCCCAATTTTGTTAATTTTTTTAAACTTTCTAAATTCAATAAAAAGGTTTGTTCTTTTTACATATGTAGTTTTTATCAATGACGCATTTTCCAAATTTAATTGCTTAATTGATAGTGTTGCGGTAAAGACAATGAGTCCATCAAACTTCCAAGCTAATAACAATCGACTAAAAACTAATTTTGATATTATATCAAATAAGATGTATTTGTAATCATTATATCTGTCGATAAATTCAGTTAAAGCATTCTAATTAAATTAAATCTTACAATTTATTATTTTAAAATATAACAAATAAATAAACGTACACGACTGTAACCGAATTAATAAAGGACAACATTATTTTTATATTGTGACTTATCTAATAGCTTCATGATTAACAGGGTGATATGAAATTGCATTTAAAATAAATTGTGCAAATGCAGCAAAAATAAATGTAATAAATTAAATCTTACAATTTATTAGTATTCAGTATTAATTCTACAAAAGAATTTTTAGAACAGACAAAAGGAATAAATGTTCAGAATATAAATACGTACGATTTTAGTACGCTTTATACAAATTTAGATTCAGCAGATATTAAAGAAACGTTGAAATTAATTAGCCTTATATATGGAAAAATATATACATATGTTATAATAACTATAACGCATATCTAACAAAAATTAAACCATCAAGTAAATATAAATATATGGATAAAATTGAATTAATAGAATCCTTAAATATTTTGACAAATCAAAATTATTTAAAAGTAAGGACATCTATATTTAAACAAATAATAAGTGCTCCAATGGGAGATAATAGTAACCATATAATAGCTGACTTATTTTTAAGCTTTATAAAATATGAATTTGTTCATAACTGTTTTAAAAATAAATCTAAGTTATATAAAGATACGAAATATATGTTTCGATATATTGATGATATATGTGTATTTAATTCTAGCAATTTTTATTCAATAAGCGAACAAATTTATCCAGGTAGCCTCATTCTTAATAAAACCAATATTAATGATAAAGAAGGTGTATATCTAGATATGAACATTGATTAAAACTATTATTAATTTATATCGTAAAGATGACATATTTAAATTTACAAGAAACATATTTTTGCATGAGCATTCATGCATACCATATAATATAAAATATAATACATTAAATAATGAAATTTTAAGAATTGCAACAATATGTAATGATATTGGCTTTCTTCAAAATCATTTAAATAATTTAATAGATACATATTTTAAACTAGGTTACTATAAAAATACCATCAGACAGAAAATAGTAAAATATTTAAATCAACAAAATAATATTAGAAATAAATTTAAACTCTAAAGAAGACAAGTAAAAGGTGTTCCAATGGGTGGTAATAGTAGCCCAATTATAGCTGACTTGTTTTTAAGCTTTATAGAATATGAATTTGTTCATAACTGTGTAAAAACTAAATCTAAACAATATAAATATATGAAATATATGTTTCGATACATTGATGATATATGGGTATTGAATTCTAATAATTTTATTCAATAAGCGAACACATTTATCCAGAAAGCCTTATTCTCAACAAAACCAATATTAATGATACAGAAGGTTTATATCTAGATATGAACATTAAATTAACATTAACTAAAACTAATATTAATTTATATCGTAAAGATGACATATTTAAATTTACAAGAAACATATTTTTGCATGAGCATTCATGCATACCATATAATATAAAATATAATACATTAAATAATGAAATTTTAAGAATTGCAACAATTTGTAACGATATTGGCTTTCTTCAAAATCATTTAAATAATTTAATAGATACATATTTTAAACTAGGTTACTATAAAAATAACATCAAGCAGAAAATAGTAAAATATAAAAATCAACACAATAATATTAAAAATAATAAATTTAAAATAATTAGCGGAAAATTTGTATGGATAATAAATAATATACTTTTTATTAGAATAAGATACTATATAATCAAATTTAATCAGAGAAAATACGTCCTTTGCACGTATTTGACCCCGCTGCATTGTTGGGTCGAGGAATTAGGGGCCCAAACCTGATAGCATAGGAGTTCCTCCTAATAACTTCTAATCCTTATTCAGATACAACATCTATTATTTATTAGTCAATTTATAAAAATGACGTTTATTTTAAATTTCAATTTTTTATTTTTTAACTTGATTTAAATTATAAAAAATCTTATATTTTCAATTATAGAAAATCTAAAAACAATTATTTATTTTATTATTTAATTATTAAATTTTGATTTAGCATTATTATTATGTTTAAATACGTAGACTCAGTTAGCTGATTTGATCATAATGTACCGATGATTTATGATAAAGATCATACAATGTTTAACTGTCTTTCTATTACGGATCGTGGGTACCAATTTCACAAGCACAATTTGTTATCCAGTCAGTCGTCGGCCGCAAAAGTATTTTCGTCATTTAAATTATTTATTCAGAGGTCATCTATTAATTTATTAGATAATTCAATTTATAGGGAATAATCATACTTTTGTGCTTAGACAAGATTGTGTAGGGTATGCGAAGTAAGCGATTTGAGGTTATCAGTCAAACAGGCCCCAACATTCGAGACTAGATTAAAACAACATGAATACATTCTCAAAAATGGCCTAAATAGCGCAATTGTAGACCGTAGTTTAAATTTAGATCACAATATTGACTGTAATAATACTGTTGTTTTAGCAAAAGAAACCAATTGTTTAAATAGAAAAATTCTCGAGGCTGATAACATTTACAAAAACCAATATTATTATGCCGAATAATAAACCTGTCGTAACGTTGAATATTTTGTAAAGATGTTGTAAACGATTCTTTTGTTTAAATAATATTTTCTATTTTATTTTTATTTAATTTTCTAGTAGTTTATATTATTATTTTTATATTTTTATAATATTTTTAAATTATTTTGAATGAAAATATTATGGTTATTATTATTTTTTATTTCTAAACTATTTTGAAGAATCCTTTTTCATTGCGTTTTGTGTACCATCAAAAGTTGTCGAAATCGTCTTAAAAATTCAAACAACACTAAGTAAGTAAGGGTTTTATTAATAACTATATAACTGATAAAAACTTAAGAAACAAAAACATGCAAAAGAAAACTTTAAATAGAAGCTGTTCACGACGTGTATTTTGAAATCTTCAACTTATACTCACGGCCTCAGGTCCAGAGGGATCTGAGCCCCTCGGCCACACCAGCGCGCCGCCCTCTGACTGAACCATTCGGGGTCTCTCACACACCTAAGGGTCCAGTCAAGGCGGACTATGGTTGGTAATCTCGAGATGAGGAGCTTGAGAAACCTTAGTCTTTGTTCTGGGGGCCGTCCTCGTGAGAAGAAGACTAATCCCGAGATAGCCCAAGTACCCCAGAGGCGCACTTGGGTTATCCCATTCAGTGACAGATGCTGGGCCCGTTTCAGAGCCCACCTAGCTTTCTTCAGGATACGTTTAAGTCTATCCAGGTCAGCTTTCGCTGACCAATTCACCGTAACGGTGAACCCCAGATATTTTACTCGACTCGTGAAGATGGGGAGTGGTTGATGCTGCAAAATGGAGGAGAGTGCAGAGAGTGCTAGTCTCTTAAGTTTCTTTTTGGTGGCAGGAACGCCATTAAAGACAACCACCTGTGATTTAGAGGAGTTTAAAATAAGATTGGATGGGGGCAACTGATCTTTTAATCTTAAAAAGAAACGGCTGATGTCAGAGATTACATCTTTGCACCTGCGTCCAGAGAACAAGGCTGTGGTATCATCAGCATATACCACTAGATGTTGATCACGTTTAAAATTCTTGAATAGAACAATGGATGCAGCAAGATATAAGAAAGGAGAAAGTGGGGATCCTTGAGGTACACCCGTAATAGGGTAGAACTGACGCGCATCAGGGTCGTCTTCATAGTAGAACCGCTTGGTGTACAGCAATATCTCCACTTTGTTAACAATTCTCGCAGGCAACCCGAGGGACCTGAGAGGGGATAACGAAGGGAATGGAGATCCGGTCAAATGCAGCTGAAAAATCAAGAAAAACAGCCACAGCAAGCTGATGACTATTATCCTGACAAAACTGATGCACTTCACCAATTGCTGAATGGACCGAGCGCCCTTTGACAAACCCATGAAAACTCGGTGGGATCAAATTACGCCTACATAAATGAACGCGGATTCTACGCGCAAGCGCTTTCTCGTAGATGGATATGAGGGCGTTTTGAATCGAGATGGGCCGCAGATCTTTAGGACAAGTGATTAATCTCTTTTTAGGTAAAAAAACTCGACGGCTGATGTTGATGTCCGCTATGTCAGACGGGGAGGCTAATATCATTGTGATGGCGACCTCCTTTCTCTGACTGTATGTCAAAAGCTGACAGACACGAGTGGTGAGTGGCGCGTGGGATTTGGAGGTGCCCGGGAGTGGTCATCAGGAGTTAAGGATATCTGTAACAGATAAGTCCCTACTCCTGAAGTCACACCAAGGCGGGATTGGTTGGGGAGATTGAGTGGCTCCATAATTATGTAAGGAAAGTGACTCCTCTAAAACTTTGTCAAGGCATATGCTACCAATCCAAACCAAGGCTCTATCCTTCCAGCAAACAAACTTCTCCTTCTTGAATATCTTCCAGAAGGAAGCCTGAGAAGGGTTTAGGCGAGCAATGCTTGCCCTATCCCTGCTCAGCTGGAGCCTATATCTAGAGCTCCAATATTCATTCGAGAGGATATGTCTGGCGGAAACAGAGAGATTGGGAAGGTGTAACATTTTAGCTAGGACCTTGAGCTTTGTTGGAGTAGGATTGTATATTCGACCTTTATAGGTAGTCGAAAGGATCGCGGTAGCTTGCGATGAGAGGTAGGAATTAAATTCGGTCAAACTCTCAATTCCAATTCTGGGGAAGAGTTGGATAGCTGCCTGAAAGAAGGCCACTCTAATAGGGTCAAAGTGAAACCTTCTTCTAAGCAACGTATCGTCCTCTAGCCTTCAGCGAATTAGGTCATAAGAGGTGGTCTGTTGTTGACGCGACTGCTCGGTGCAAATGGGTTTCAACAACCACATCTTATGTAGCAGTAATATGTCGAGGAGAGAATTTGTTGTAGAGCAATGAAAGGTTGGGGAAGGTGGTTTATGAATAAGATAGTCGATCCTTGCTCTTCGGAGTGCTGCATTAATCCAACGACCAGTTCTGTCGTTGAAGTCACCAAGTAACATGTCATAACCGCTCCCCAATATTTGATCCAGGAGGTCACGGTTCTTGTGAATTTCTCCTGGCCGAATATAGACATTGGCTATGCTTATACGCTTACCGTTCTTACAAAGTGATATAGCTAAACAAGATAGGGCTAGACAAGAGTAGTTTAATAGCAGGGATGATCTTAATGAGCTTTTTACTAGGGTTTAAATACCTTGAGATGAAGAGGAGTGAGGGGAGGGGTTATGTAAGGAGTAAAGTGGGTGTATATGTGCTTAGGGATAAATCGAGTAATATGCTAGGAAAGACGGATAGACCGCGTCTCCTGAAGGACTATAACATCTGCATCTCTACCAGATAGAAGGCTAAGGGCGGAAGCACCTCCCGAATTCCACTGAAGGATATTCAGTGAAAAAGGCCCTTGATTACTTCCCATTGCGTAAGTGTTACCGAAGTGGGACGCCCTCCACCTAGTCGCAACTAGAGGCGGAAAGGTCGCCTTTACCGCTTCCCGTCACGACAAATGGAGTCGCTTGCCCACGGGCGATATCTTCATTTCCCTCGTTAGCCATAGCCCAGATCGAATCCTTCCGAGCAAGCTTCAGAGCAGCTATGCTCAGCGCTGACCCGTTTCGTTTCTTAGATTTTGGTGGCTTCTTAATATTGTTAGTCTTCCCAGAAGGAGGAGAACGGAAGGATTCCGCTAATTGACCCACCAATTTTTGGACCAATTTTTCAAGTTGAATCATTGATGCCTGATGCTGCATTTCAATAAGTTTAAGAATTTCCGTATCCGGCATCCTGTCGTCTTTCTTGTTAGACGAGACAGCTTCCACGAAGCTAGTCGGTTTTGCTGTTACACCCCTGTGTCTCTTTTGGTACGCTTTAAAGATTTTACACTTTTTTGACCATGCGGGGTGCTCACCACCGCAGTTTGCGCAAAATGGCTTACTTTCGCACTTCTCAGGATGTATAGCAGTTGTACCACACACGCCGCACTTATGGGGTAGAGAACAGCCAGCAGACCAATGCCCCCACTGATGGCAATTGTTGCAGTGAGGGTACGTTAGTGAGTCGGTTTCGATTATTGAAAATCTCAAATTATACCCCATAAAAGGATTGCATGTCGAAATCGATAGTTTTAGATCTTCATCAACCGGGGCATTGCAGAACGCCACGGGAATGGGGAAGCCTTTAATCCCTTTTATAAAGCGCACGTTAGAGATTTTGTAATCAGTTTCTAGGGCTGATATATCTTGTTCTGAAATGTATGTGGGCATGTTATTTATCTTTATTGTTGCCAGGATTGGTTTGGAAGCAATTATACCTTGTTCCGAATGCTCTTTTTTAAAGTAGTCGACGTACGACATTGATAGATCAGGAGTGCAGAATGAGATTTTAATCTCAGATTCATAATATTTAATCGCATTGAACAATATCCTTTTTTTAAATCGATCGGCAAAGCCCCTTATAAAAACATTGAACATGTTCTGCCTTTCCAGAGGCACCAAAAGTCTGATAATCACGAGGTTGGATAATTTTGGTACCGGGGGGAGTTCCCCCTCCGAAATATATTCAAGAGAAGCTAAATCTCCACTTACCTCGTTTATTGCATTGGCAGGAAAATTAGTTTTCATTAAGTTCTTTGAACGCTCCGACATGCTAAATTTACTCATTTTTTATTTCCCTTTTTTAATTATTAAACAACACCGAAAGTAGCTGATTATCGCTAATAACAGCAGCACCTGCTTAAAGAAAATGACGGCGATCGTTTCTAACATTTACATTTTGATAACATTTTAAAACATTATTGACACGATTTCGGCAACTGTTGAAAGGTACGCAAAAAGAAATAAAAAATGGATGA